>LPNX010063049.1:182030-198938 GCA_001517045.1 Pseudotsuga menziesii | reverse complement strand
CCTGACTGAAGGGAGATGGCCAAACCACATTTCATGTGGAGTCTTGTTATCAAGAGCATTTGAGGGACTTCTGTTTCTCAAATAGGCTGCACATTTCACAGCATCACCCCAAAACATTAGTTTTACATTCTTAAAAAACATCATTGAGCGTACCATATTCATTATGGTTATGTTCATTCTTTCTGCTACAGCGTTTTGTTGAGGATTGTAGGGAACTGTAGTCTGATGTGCAATTCCATGTTGGTGAAGATACTCTTCAAAAGCATTTGAAGTGTATTCTTTCCCATTGTCAGTACGAAGTGTACCAATTTTAGATTGTGCTTGTTTTTCTATCAATGCATGAAAGTCCTTGAATGTTTGAAATGCTTCTGATTTTGTCTTTAATGTGTAAATCCAGCACATTCTTGAGTAGTCATCAACAAAGGTCATAAAATACTTATTCCCATTGGCAGAAGGAGTTGGAATTGGGCCACATAAATCAGAATGCACTAATTCTAATTTCCTACTTGCTTTGAAATTAGATTCATGGAATGGCAGCTTACTATGTTTCCCTAATATACATGCATCACATTTGTTCTTCTCTTTGGGAATGGTGGGCAAACCAAATACACCATTCTTTCTCAAAAAACGAAGACTGTTATAATTCAGATGACCAAATCTTGCATGCCACAGTAAACTTGATGACAAATTACCTTCTCCATGCTAAGAGAGGTAGGCATAGTTTTGAACCCTTGCAGATGAACCCTTTAGCATCAACAGCTTCCCATCTTCGTATCCAGTCATGATGACTTGATTGTCAGAGGACTTTTTATTTCTACGATTCCATCAAAAATGTGGATGGAATGGCCTTGCTGTCGAATCTCCACCAAGGATAGAAGACTTCTCTGCAACTCTGGAAGATAAAGAACATTCTTCAACAAGAAATCAGAGAATCCAAGCATCTTCAGCTGAATGGTGCCCATTCCCTTTGGTTTAAGACTTGACTTATCTGCAAAGTAAACTATGCCATTTATTGTTTCATTAAGTTCTTCAAAACAGTCTTTTCTAAAATACATGTGTGATGTTGCACCAGTATCAAGTAGCCAACAATCTGTGTAAGATGAAAGTGAAATCATTTCATTAATACCAAGATTACAATGTGCAACAATACAATGAGCAGAATTTGAAGATTTACTAGCATCTTGGTTTTTATTGTCATCTTTCTTCTGGTTATGTCTGTCTTTGATGGAGTCCCACGAAGCCCAACACTGATCTGTTGTGTGTCCAATCTTTCCACAGCGCTTGCACTTCAAATCTGATCTTTTGCTGGAGTTGTTTCTGCCTCCTCTACCTCTGAATTTTCTTCTTCCTCTGCCTCTCTTGATGCTTTCTCCTTTGGGATGATCATTGGATTGGTCTTTGGTGTAGTTCTTTTCTTTTTGAGCAAAGCAAAGTGATTCTCTAGAATGCATCTTCTGTGATTGAATCTTGCAACTAAAACAATAGGAGAAAAAGGAAGAAAGAGTAAAGGTGCAGTTCTAAGTCTCTGCCACCTTATTTACAAAAAAAATAGTACAAGAAAATGATAATCTCTCCTTCAATAAACTATGTGCACTATTCTACACAATGCAGGTGTGAGTCTCTACAATAGTTTGTGGTGCTTACAAACAAAAAGTGGTAAACTCTATCATCATTGACAATTTGACACCAAGATACAATCGTAGCCTCCTAATCTCTTGTTCAGTCATATTGTATACTATAGACAACACTTAAAAAATCAAGGTTGAATTCACTGCAAAACTATATTATATTTCTCCTCATTAGAAATGGCTCAAGATATATAGAAGCACACTTACAAATTTGAGAGACACCAACGAACACCAACATAGCTCCTTGAGAGAGGTCGTAGGCACAAAATAGTCTTCAAAAAAAGGTTTATCTGAAGATAGTTCATGCTCTCAAAAAAATGCAGTCCACGCTCAATTAGAAGAGCCCACGCTCTGCAGATAGAGTCCACGTACCTAGCAATAGTTCACGTAGCAAGCATTCGGATGGCACACACCAAGAATGGAGTCTTCCAAGTCACAGAGAGTCACAGATTTAACTCACAGTGAGAATAGAGGTAGCGGCTCCTTGAGAATAGTTCACAGCTGCATAATCTCAATATTCAACAAATTCTCAACTTTGATTATTGAGATCTCTTCTTGGCTGGACCCTGCACCAATTCTCAGTCTGATGTTGAAGTCGCGGCTCACCAATGGGAGGCAACTCACATTCATAAGTCATACATCAACAGTTAATCATTCATGGACTCGTCTCAACAGCAAAAACAAACTCATAAAAGATGCACATACATGAAAATATTTTACTTCAAACTTCACGCAAATATCTAGGGTAAATTTAGGGTTTTCGTATTCCCAACGGTCACAAGTAATACAGCACCAAAGGTTTACCTCCATGCTCTTGAAAAGGGCTCTGAATATGCACCATCGGTTTTTAGTCATAGGGCTTCAAATACATAGCAACATCATATCACGACTTCAGTTCTTCACTCAAGTGAACAGATGCAAGTCTTCAGCAAGTTCTCTTCAGTTTTTGAAAATTCTTGAATGAACTGAACAATGACCATCCCATTCAGCTTTGCAACATACACTCAATATGTTTCATCTCCTCATAATATACTTCAATATTTCCATGCAGATGTGAGAAAATGTGGCTCATGGCCCTCTAGGATAGGTTACAGATCGCAGCATATGAGAAAACGTGATGAAGAACATCTTTGTACACTCGCAAAGGTAGAATGAAGAGGCGGCCCGCAAAAATTAGGGTTAGGTAAACTAATTCAAAGGTTCTTGCAATGAACAATCACAACCATGCAGCAAATGGAGGAAGAGAATAGCGTATACAATTAAATGCTCACAGGCTGGCAGGAAAGCATCCGAAGGCAGACTGGCAATTGCAGGCAGTCTAAAACGAATTGACAAAGGGCAGAATGGAGGTCTGGCAATGGACTGGCAAACATTCAAGCTGCTAGGACTGAAATGCATCAGGCAAGAGTTATGGAAGGTTGTGCTCTGATACCACTGTTGGATAATAACTCCCGAATTCATTTATTCCATTGCAAAATCATTTATTTATACATTACATATGTTGGTTGAGTTTCATCTTCCAACCAGCCTTTTCAGCTTCCTACATAACTATTCATTTTCCTTTATTTATTTACAAACTATAATCCCAATGGATTATATTCCAACAAATGCTTATAGTTCTCATTTGATGCTTGATTTAGCCATTTGTTGTATCTTGAATCAAGATTGGTTTTAATCGGTTTCCATTGATTCAGGGTTTGAGAAAAGATATTTTTATTGCATTTTAGTTGCATGAACTAATTGTCTTCACTTTTTTGAATCTCGATTCTTTTATGTTGATTGCATATTTTCTTTGTAAATACTTATCATTATTCAAAAAAATAAATGAGCTCTACAAAGCTAAGCGAAGAGAAAAATGGTCTATGCACTAGGTTCCTATGAATTGATTGTAGGATACGTATTGGCACGAGACCAACATTCATCTAATGCAATAATCAATTGGCATAATTAAAATGCATAATTGTATTAGCCTCCAGTGACAAATATTCTTCCAGAAGACTGTCATTATCAACCAAAGATCTTGTGAGGTTGTTTGTACTTCATTGATGGTACTGATTCTCTATTGTTTAATTCCTGTATATTGTTGAGGCTATTGCTTTGATTTTTTTTGAGCTGGGTCATAGTCTTGATCGAGCTGCTAAACCTTACTAAACCTTACTAAACCTTCCTAGGCTGATATGTGACTGTATTGACGATTCTATCTTGGGTCGCGACATTTGTGACCTTGCTTGACCTTGTGGGCTGTTGTAGATAGTTCCGTGACTTTTTGGGCTTCTATATATGTCTTGTGAACCTTGTGAGCTTCTAGATATGAACCATGAACACTTGTTAAATTGTTAAACTCATCTGTGACTATTTAAAGGATGTTTGGATTAAGTTGTGATCATTGTGAGACCTCTAAGTTTGAACCGTAAATTTCCTAAGGTCTGTTCATCCTATTAGAAAGGGATGCAATTTTTTTAGGCCTGTTTGGAGTAGGCTATCATCGCTGGTTGTTTTGACATGTTGATATAGGTCTGTAATAATGAATTAATAGCTTCATAATAGTGATAGATCAGATCTGAAGCAATCCCAAACTGATGTGTGTTCAAGTGGTGGTAGGGGGGTTGATTTTTTATGGGATTGAGACTCCCTGACCATTTGCTGGATGGACAGGCTGAATTTGTCTCTCATCTGTTGTTCTCAGAGTCCCTATCGTCTCTGTTCCTCATTTTTGGTCTATCATTTCAATTATTATGGAGTCCTAAAGAATTCCAAATAGAATCCGAACCCCAATTCATCGGTAGTATAGTATCTTGTGATTTTTCTTAGACTGTGTATTTCAATGACTGTCAAGGTCATACCTGCTTCAATTTATAAGGTATTCATCTATTATGATGGATCTAGATAGAAACGGGAGATAAACTACTTTTTATGTTGAGTTGGGACTTTTATAATTATATCTAAAAGCTAAAAGCTAACAATACAAAGTGGGATCCCAAAAGTAGCTCCTATAAAAAGCTAAAAGTAGAACTCAAACCTAACCCCAACTCCATGTATGAATTTGAGGTTATGTTTTAGGTAAAAATAGATTCTACATTATACTTTTTTGTTGTAACATTGATGATTTGAGCTAAATTACCTTCATGCAGCTTATTTTAAGATTGATGGTTTGATATCTATCTCTTACATTGTCTCTTTCTTGTATCTGATAGGAAATGACACTGGAATTTGAGAAAGCTAGGCCAAGGAGCTATCTCTTCACATAGATAGTTTCCTAACATTAAATGATAAATAACTAATTTGACAACACTTTCGCTAAGAAAAAATGGGCTCATTCAAGTACATGAAACCATGTTGGTGTTTAGCACAAATATCTTGACAAATTTTTATGGTTTGTTTATTGCTTTTGTTTGAAGCATTTTGTCGATTTTTGAAGTTTGTGTGTATTTTGGTTAAATATTGTGTTAATTCCTTTGAATGATTCTAGTTCTCATTCGATGCTTGATTTAACCGTTTGTTGTAGCTTGAATCAAGGTTGGTTTTAGGATTTGAGAAAATATTATTCTATTAACTTTTAGTTGCATGAATTAATTTTCTTCAATTTTTCAATTATTTTACGCTGACTGTATATTTTCTTTGTAAATACTTATCGTTATTCAAAAAAATAAACGAGCTCTACATATCTAAGAGAAGAGAAAAATGGTCTATGCACTAGGTTCCTATGCATTGATCGTAGGATACCTATTGGCACAAGACCAACATTCATCTAATGCAATAATCAATTGGCATAATTACAATGCATAATTGTATTAGCCTCCATGACCATCATTGGCTAGTGGAGGCCAAGATCGAGCATAATGTATGATTCTATGAGTTTATCAGTTTGTCAAGATTCAGGTCCCCACATGTCCGTTGGACCATTAAGGGACAAGATAACAAGTGGAGTCCCCACTTGCCCTGAATCTAGTCAGTGCAGTTGTGTTTCAGTGACACCTTCCTGTTGTGACTTGTGAGTCTACATGTTCTGTTGTTGATGATGTGATTCATGTTATTTGACTAATGTTGTTATTATTTTATTTTGACAATATTATATAAATTAGTGAAAGATTCACTAGTTTTTACAATTTTTTATAATGAAGTTAAATATTCGCCAAGTTTTTACAACATTATATAATAAAATGAAAGATTCGCCAAGATTTTACAATATTATATAATAAAATGAAATATTCACCAAAATTTTACAACATTATATAATAAAATAAAAGATTCACCAAATTTTTTATATATACATATTATATTATTGATAAAATCGCCTTCAACGTTTCCTATATATCGAAGAGATTCGCCCAATTTTTATACATATAATTCTAGGGGGGGTTCTTAAAATAATCCCTGGTGAAAGGCCATATTGAGAATCTCCGAATGATGCTAGAAAGGTGTCACCAGCATCAAATGACGTAGAATTTGAGAAAATGCATATTTTGCACACCATTTGGTGTACTATTGAGAAATGTAGTCTGTCGCAATAGAATCCTAGTCGATCCCACGAAGCCTTAGCAATTATTCTAGACCTACCACCACCCACACTGGTCATGCAACTCAGATCCACATTGGGACATAATATATATTATCGCAAGTTCATAAGAGTGTACGTGGAGATAACTGCCCCAATGGATAAGTTGTTGAAGAAGGATGCCAAATTCAAGTGGAATGAAGCCTCTCAAGAAAGCCTAGATAAACTAAAAAACACAATGGCCACTGCACCAATATTAATATTCCCATACTGGAAGAAGGAGTTCCATGTACATGTTGATGCATCATCAATTGCACTTGGTATAGTATTAAATCAACCAGGAGAGGACACAATGACCACCCAATTACATTTGCAAGTAGGAATTTGTCAACAACAGAGAAGAACTACACCACAACTAGGAGAGAATGGCTTGCAATGGTATATGCACTACAAAATTTTAGGCATTACCTATTGGGTGGACACTTCAAAATGTTCACCAATCATTTTGCGCTAAAGTACCTGGTCAATAAGTCAGTGTTGGGGGGGAAGATCTGCAGATGGCTCCTCCTATTTCAAGAATTTGACTTTGAAGTCATTGTAAAACCTGGCCGACTGAATGTTTGTCCAGACCACTTATCACGCAATGAAAGTGAAGAGGAACCAAACAACTTAGAGGTTAATCTACCTGATGCGCAGTTGTTTGCGATCGAAGTTGTCAATAAATAGTTTGATGATATTATACACTTATTGAATACAGGCCATGTGCCTCAATATTATATGACAAGGAAAAAGAAACAACTATTTGTCAAGGTCGTAGATTACATGTTAATCGCAGGGAAACTATATAAGTTGGGACCAGATGAAATATTGCGCAAATGCATCTTTGATCATGAACGGCAGTGGGTAATGGATGAAGCGCATGCAGATGTCTCACAAGGACACTAGGTCAGGAAGGAAACCATGCACAATATTTTGCAAGCTGGACTGTGGTGGCCAACTGTACATATGGATAGAAAGAAATATTGTCACAACTGTGATAAGTGTCAAATAATTGGGAAACCATCACGACATGATGAAATGCCACTCATGCCAAAAATTACACTACAGGCCTTTGATAAATGGGCAATGGATTTTGTCGGCCCTATTAGTCCATTAGGGAAACGAACTAGTGCACACTATATTATCACTACTACCAAATACTTAACAAGATGTGCGGAAGCGACACCTGTGAAAGACTACACCATAGCAACTACAGCGAAGTTTCTTTTTGAAAATGTAGTCACAAGATTTGGTTGCCTGAAGATCCTTATTAGTGACCAAGGTACACATTTTGTAAATACGCTAATTGTTGAACTGACTGCAGAATTCCAAATCCACCACAAGAAGACAACCCCTTACCATCCTCAAGCAAATGGAACTATTGAGGCTTTCAACAAGATACTAGAGAATGCCTTGACCAAGGTCTGTAATGTGCGCAGAGATGACTGGGACCAGAAAGTATCAGTTATATTATGGTCCTACAGAACAACATGCAAACGACTAATGGGATACACCTCGTTCTATTTAGTCTATGTCCAACAAGCAGTCATACCCATGGAGTACATTGTGCCGAGCCTACGAATTGTTGCACTAACAGAGATGACAGACACCGACGCTGTGGAAGAAATACTTGCGCAGCTGGTTCAATTGGAGGAAGAATGCTTCATTGTGGGCTTCCATCAAAACCTAGAAAAACAACGAAAGAAAGCATGGCATGACCACCACATCAGAATAAAATAGTTCAGGGTTGGTAGACTTGTTTTGATGTGTGACAGCAAGTTCTTCAAGAACCCAAGTAAGCTCAAAACACATTGGGTAGTTCCATATGTGGTTGCGCACATTACTGAAGCAGGCACAGTAAAGCAGCATAAGCTGGATGGAACACTAGTGGAAGGTATGATCAACGGTGGCCGCCTAAAACCATACCACAATGACTGTGGCTCGGTCCCATGAGATCAAGGTGTGCGACAAAAATAAATCAATAAATCAATAAATTTGAATAACAACAAGAAAAACATCTCCAGCACAATCTGACGATGGAAAAGGAACTTTCGTTGAAGAAGGGCGTGGTAAAAACCCGCTCACAAACCAACTAAGAGACAACTAGCAAAAAGTAGCAAATAGATAGCAAGCATTGATAGACCACTAAATGCACAGGAATTCCAAAAAGATTTGGCGCTAACAACAGCTTGGTAGCATTAACTTGGAAAGACCGAAGAAAATGGCAGCGTGCTTTATGGTCCCATCGTCTGTATTAACCGTAACTACCCTGTCAAGTACATAATTGAACCTAAGCGTGTGATTCAAGGCGATGAAGGACATGCCCATGTGATCTGTCAGATGACCATCATTGCACCCAGTCACAATTCGGATGGTCGATCACCTACAAATAGTAGTGACCTCTATTAATTTCACCTTTACCTTACCTTACCATGCCAAGAAAGAAGAGCGCCAAGCCGGCTGATTGACCCAGAACCCTCCTTCAGAGCTGAAGCCCATACTTGTTTAGTTATCTAGTAATAGTGAGGACTCCGCTATCTCTCCAACCTCACCCTGCCCGACTGTAGAAGTGCCACATGTCCCTGAACCTGGTCGGCCAAGCAAGAAAATGAAGAAGGCACATGTTAAGCTGAAAACACCTACAAATCCCAAGGCCCCTCCGAAGCTGAAGGAACCTCCGAGACCGCTGCGCATACCATAGGCAATAGGCCACCAAATATAGTGTCCCATAACCTAGCCACCAACACAACTGAAAGGGGTGCAATTCTTTGTGGCCAGAGCCCCACCGAGTGCAGACATCCCTACTTCCTTTGGCCCCATAGAAAAGATACCCAAGGCCAATCGAGTCGACCCGGTTCTACCAACACCACTAGTGGATGCAGGGTTGACTGAGGAAGAAAAGAATTTGCTACCTCTGTATGTATCCCCGAGGGTTATAGGTGCACGCAAGTGACAATAAAAGTATAGGAACTTATGGAATATCCCACTATCCCAGAAGGTGTCTCATGGTCCCCGGATAAATTCACTCCCAAACTTCAAGAATTGAAGTTTGAATATTATGACACAAGGAAATATGAGGACCTAGATAGAAATTGCTTCATGGATTTGGAGCCCGGTGAACCACCGAACGTAGATGTAGTTTCTGCAAAGGAATGGGCACATGGATTAGAGAATTCAGGTCTCTTAAACCTGCTTCTTATGCCACATTTCAGCCACAGTACCCCAGTCGAAATGTATGTCAAGCAGCATTTGGTTTGCTTCCATGGAGGATATCTCTAGCTAGACAAGCCTTATGAGGTAACGGTCGACCTCATCTCGGCCATAATGGGTCTCCCACAAAAAGGAATCGACCCAACCCCGTACCTGCACAAAGACGGGGAAAGACTGGACAAAAATAACATGAAGGGCAAGTACGAACTTGTCCACGACAAAAAAGGCTACCAACTTAGCTCTGTCGATGATACTGTTGTAAGGGCTATAGCAAAAATATTGTGTGCTAAGGTTCTATGCAAGATGAGTCCTGCCAAGTGTATTGCCGCAATAGTAGAGCTTTTCGAGAAGTGTGAGGAAGGAGTACACATCAACTGGTCCTAGTTCCTTCTGAACGAACTGATGGATGACGTGCTTGATGCACAGGAAAATACCATGGCAAAGTTCCAGTTCTTGTGGATTTTTATTTTGATCTTGTTTGCAGTTTGGAATCCACCACTAGATTATCAACCCATGAATATCCCAATAGAGCTCCTTGGCGCACCATTCCAGAACCTCTGGGACCAAAAAGACATTAAGCGCAAGAATGATGCAAAGGTTACATTCTTTCTCCAAGGAGAAAGACTTAGGGAGGTCGTGCACCAATAGTATAGACTATTCCCACAATGGTGGCCAACTATCTGTTCATTAAATTCCAAACAGGACCACACAATATCATCTTGCATCTACGCAATGACCCCAAGAAGCATGCACTCCTGACCTTCTTCATGCTCAAAGATGCATATATTGAGAGAGAAATTAGAGATTGGTCGAAAGAATATCTCAGCTAGCGTGAAGAAGTGTCTATAGAGTACCAACCCCTAGAGGGAGGTCAACCAGAGAACCTGCTTCAATACCATGCCAATACCGGCACTCAGGCACATCACAATGATTATGAGGAAGAACAAAAAAAGCAACCAGACCCACCCACTGTAGGCGAAGAAGAAACCCCTACTGATGAGGAGGTGCACACCGAAAGAACTAGGAAAAGGAAAGGAAAAGAGCCTATGGAGGAAGACGCAAAAATTTTGGGCCTCCCACACCAGAAGAAGTAGAATGCTGACCAATACCAAGCCATGAGCATAGTAGAAGAGGATCTGAATCTTCTTAGAGAGGTGGTAGCCGAAGTAGCCGAGTCCACTTTGGGTACGATCATGAGTAGAAAAACCAACTGGACGGCTTCCATCACTACAAAAGTTAACCAACTGGAAAAGATCATCGCAGAAGTGCATGACACCCTACATGATGAAACTTATGGTGTGTACCCAACAAACGCACTAGAAATGTCGGTGCTGCTCCTGCCCTTATGAATAGAAATGCCCGTGCGGGCATTCTCTACAAAAGAAGTAGAAAAAGAGGCAAGTGTTCATAGCATGGACACATTAATTTTGGATTTCTCTAAGTTGACCTTGTCGCAGATATATTCCATTCAGCATGTCGCCACCATAGAGTTCAGAATATGGGAAAATGCGATTGCATACCAGGAAGCCAAAGCAACCAATAAATCAACTGTGCATAAGCAAATTATCAAGCGCCAGTAGGAATACTTGGCAACCCAATCCCAAAACCAGGCTTCACTGAAGCAAGCTATAAAGGAGGTAGTCATGGAACTGTTAGATGAGGAGGGAGAATTCGACACAGAACCTGTGCACCAATTGAGGCAGTTATCCAAACTGGCCACATATTTGAAGAAACAGGTTCAGTACATGAAAACCAACCAACCGTCGAGCACACCCCCTAAATTTGTGTAGCAAAGACAAGAATCGGCAAATAAAGTTGTTACCCAGCTTGGAGAAACTGAGAAGATCTGCACATAAGCAGTAGACTCAATTGCCGCAGTATGGAAACAACTCATCAACGATGAGATGGTGGAGCAAATTTCCAAGTAGGCACAGTAAGGAGAGCAACATTTCTTGGCGATGAAGGAAAAGATTAAAAAGTTTCCAGCAAAGGAGAAGAACGCCAAATCCACATAGCTCAAGTAGCTCCAAGACAAGGTAAGAACCCTGCACAAACAGGAAAATGCACACAACAAAGAGATGGAAGCGAAGCAAGTCGAAGCTGAAGGATGACAGGGCTGATTCAGCCTGTCCAGTAGAGAATTCACATGTTCACACAGGTAGTGGAAAATGTGTCATTAGACCATCCTAGTTCTGACCAAGTGCAGGAACTCAAGAAGCAGGAAGGCGAAGCTTGTTGAGAGATAGAATGGATTACTCAAACTTTTGAACAATTCCAACAGAAGGTTGTTGTCATAGCACCACCTGCTCCAGAAGAGGCACCAAAGGATGAGCAAGAAGAAGAAAAGGAACAAGAAAAGGAACAAGAGAAAAAGACTGAGGAAAAGAAATCAGAAGATGTGGAGGATCAACAAGAGCACCATCAAGAAGACCCGAAACAAACAGAAGAAACACTGATGGAAATAGTCTCTTCAGATGAGGCCGAAGAAAAAACTCTCTAAACTCCAAGCTTCATCACCTTGGATTTTCCTAAGTGGGATGAGACTGTAGTGGGGGGAACACTGCCAAAAAAAAAAAAAAAAATGAGACAAGAAGAAGCAAGGACCAAGATGCACAATGAAGGAAGCAGGGAAGGAAAAAAAACAACTGTGCCTATCACCCCACCTGCTATGTCCACTGCTTAGTGGCTCGGGACGAGCCACAGGTGAGTGTTGGGGGGCTGTTGATCCTGGGGAAAGTGCACAAGGAATAATCACGCATAATTAAATGTGCAAGAATCAAGTCACCGCGCAAGCATAAATAAGGAAAAGGAAGTGCACAATAGGTATTGAAAGAAGCTGTGCAGATCAAGAAGGCCGCACAGAAGAAGGAATAAGCAGCAAAATAGGCCACATGTGCGGAAAAAGGGAAATACGTGGAAAGGAAGATGCCACAGGTTAAAGTAGTAGCACAAGCATAGTATAATGGTCGAGAGTGATAGGATGATCGTGGGTGCTAAAGTCGGCTTAAGTCGGTGGATGCCACACCAGTGAACGCATGCTATAAGTAAGGCCATTAGTGCCTCGTGTTAAGTCATGATCACCATAGTTGTAGCCTGAGGGGAAGTTGATGGTGACAGTTAACGGACTGCTTGTATGAAGTCGACCATGCGTGGTCACGTAAAATAGTATAAATAGGATGGATTCAATAGTTAGAGGGTTGGTACCTGGTTGGTCGTGATTACTTTTAGTAGGTTTTCCAAGAGTGAATAGTTGTTGTTTACTTTTGGTTGTGTTGAAGGGTTGGAAAATACGAGAGCTCTGAGTGGTAGATTAGTATAAAGTCTGTAGGATACGGGCAGGATAGTAGAGTAGAAGGGACGCTCTTCTAGAGGGGTGTAAATGCTAAATAGGTTGATCCAAGCCGTGTGGGTATCAGTAGATGGTAGCGGTAGATTAGGAGAAATAAGACAGAGAGCATGAGAGCAAGAAAGAGTCTAAGCTGAAAGCTATATCTAAGATAGTCTGCAGTCAGAAGCAGACTAAAGGCACCATATATTTCTCATGTCAGATGAAGAGTGCCTTGTGGTTTTTCCCAGATGGGTTTCCACATGAATTCTCCTGTGTATAATTGCAGTAATGTGTATGGTTTTTTGTGTCCTATTTATTTTTATGTTTATGTTTATGACGTAAGTGCTGCCCTGGTTGAATAAATGGTGTACTGTCAATACAAGTCTGAATGCATGAATAAGTGAGTATGTGCTACTTCTAATCAGTAGCATGTGTCAATGGCGCAATCATTTTTGGCGTCTAGCTTGTTGCGCCTATCTGTTATCTTGCTTTATACTCCTTAGGATTAAAGTACTAAGGTCAAATCTATTCCGTGTCATTAGTAGTAACCAGATGTATGCGTGATGAGTTCTACAGTTTGGCAGAAATGATCGCATCCTTGCAACTTGGTCAAGATCCTTGGCAGAGCGCCAAGGGACTATAATCCCTTGCCAATAGTAGAAACATGGTTCTGATAGTTACCCATCGAAGAGATATCTCGGGTGAGACTATGCTTGTTTCACGGGTGTTGCCAACGAGGCTTGCTCTATCAGGATGGTATCTCGGATGTTTGTTCGGTTGACAGGCTACGCAGAACCTGGGTTACGCGAGTTAGGAAAAGAGGCCAACACAATAAGATAATATGGTGTATAAATTACAAAGAGTTAAATTCAATTCAAGGAGGATGAAAACAATTGAACAATAAATTTGCAAACATTTAAAGTTATTTTTATTTGAATGGGAAGGAAGAACGTATGTCTTTAGGGAAATATTCAGTTGACCCACGCATAAATTTGGAAGACACATTATCTGGCATACCCCTCATATTGTGAATTTTCTTCAACATTCATAACATTTAATTTTGGTGCTTTAAAAACAAATATTCTGGCATATTGCATTTGTTTAAAATTTTCTAATTCGCTTATTTTTCATTGAAAGACAATGAAATTGAACAATGTAAAAGTCCCTTATTTGGTCAGAGAACTAAACAATTTCAAAATTCAATTAACTTATGCAAGAATAGATCCTGTCCAGCCATCACAGGATCGTGCACCCTATGATTTATCAAGAGTAATTGGGAGCTTCCATGACGTTGGAATGGCTACAAATTGTTTAAGAGGGTTGGATGATGCCACGCAAGAAGTGTTCGGGACCCCGACCCCTAATTAGACAATCAGAGAGCATGTTAGTAACATAATAAAGTTGTAGTTTGAACAACAATTAGTGATTACACAAGCTCAAATCCTACATGGATGTATAAAATACAAAAAATTGAAACGTGCCACAAAATTGTTAGGTTTTAAGGATGTTAGAAATAAAAATACATGTGAGAATGTAATAGAAAATGTAACAACTACACTATCTACATTTGGAAAGTCAAGAAAAACTAATATCAGAGCTGCTCGTAGGGAAATTACAACTTCTATTGTGGCACAAAGCATGTTAATAAATTGAATGGTTGCAACAATTTCAAATTTGCTCCACGTTTCAGGAAAAACACTGCACAAATACACTAAATTCAGGGTAAAGGTAGATGAAAACAATGAAGCTTCTTGTTGGGATCTTATTTGTAGAGAAGCATATCAAGACAGGATGGAAGAGGGCATCAAAGACAAGGTGATAGAGTATTGGGACAACCATTCTTGTGTTATACCAGATCGAAAACATGTCTTGCGACAACTGTTGGCAAGAGTTTTGGTAAGTGAGTTGTGCAGCATCGCGGTAGTTGCGCAACCTCACGTGGTACCGTGCAAGGCCAAATTAGCGTGATGGGTGGAAGAATAACCGCTTTGAATATTTTATATGTTATTTGACCAAGTTTTCTTGTAATAGGTCATTAGAGATTATAAGTTATTTAGAAGTGGACCCTCAATGTAATGGCGCAAGCCTATTTATAGATCTAGTTTTGCAAGTAGATAGTATGGACCGAGAGTAGGAGAGTCGCATCAGAAGATATTAGGGGCATAAGATCTAGTGTGATCTAATTTTGTGAAGAATTTCCTATGTATCTATGATTGATCTGGGTTTTCCTGATGTATGCAGTCTCCGGTTTTGGAGAAGAATTGTGTAATGTGGTTCCTTTACACAAGATTAATATGATATGGTGATCGTGGCACAAATCTTGTCTGTTATTGTTGTTGCGATATAATATGTTATGATGCTGCGACTTATTCTATTATGATGGTGTTTTGGTATAATGTTGCTATGATTAATCTCTTTCTATTATATCGATGTGATCTACTTTTCAGCTACTGTCTGTTGCACTTTGAGTAGATATGTTTTATGGAAAATGCTATCGTATTATGAAAACTGTGTGATGCTATAATGATTGCATAAGTTTTGAATACACTCTGCAAGTTGATGAAATAGTGTAAAGTCGATAGCAAGCTCTGGATCTCGTAGTTATGGTTTCCTTTCATCGAATCCCCATATCCTCCATCCCCACTACCAAAAACTCAGTTCCAATAGCTCTCCCTTGAACACCTCAGGTGAGACCTCACCTGCTCCGCAGACGTTGCTGAGCAAGGTAAAACCTGTCTAGGCTGATGCTCAGGGATATTGGGCTAGTTGGGAGTCAACAGAGTGGGAACCCCTATAGAAAAGGATTTTTTAGTGGGTTTTTCCAACAAATGGTTTTGTTTCCGGTCATTAACTCATCCGTGGATGCAACAAAGGCGAGAGTCAAACCATGAATAATTCGGAGTGGTAAGAGATCAATTAGATTCAATTTTTGGCATTATTTCTAGGAAGACATCTGTGTGACCCATCATGCAGGACATCCCGTTAATTAGCACTGATCCCTAGTCCAATAATGTGCAAGTTCACGCGACTACGATCGACACAGGAAATGAGGAGGTTCACTAGTTGCTGCGACTAATCCAGAGCGTGGCTTTGGATGTGAACAAGTTGTCCGCTATGGAGTTAGTAGAGTTGCAGCACGTTGCCACCATGGAATTGGAGAAATGATAGAAACATATAACTGAGGGATATGTAAAGTCCCAAAGCATCGCAGAGAAGCTATAGAAACAGGCAGACAAGCTACATCAAGTCTGGGTGCAGTTGGCAGAAGAAAAAGTTCAAGAAATTGACACCCTGAAGGTGACATAGGCTAAGCTGCAACAAAAGGCTGCAGAGGAGATTACGGAGCTGAAAAATGTGCAAGACCACCTGATCATTGAATAGGCGTAGATGTGTGCCAGGTGCGGCGAAGTTGAGAAGCATGTTTCTGAAGTTTGTGAGCACATTTTTAGAACAAGGCTGAACTCACCGTAATCGAAAAAGGCCAAACGATTGGGGAAAACCATTGTTCAAGTTCAAGATACCAATCTGATGCTCAATTCCCTGGTGTAACCTACGAATCCATCGCAACAGGTTGAGGAAAGGAAATCCTCCATTGAAGACATCACAGCTAAGTTCGAAAACATGGAGCAAGAGGCTAAAACCATTATGGAAGCGACAACATAGTTTTGGCAGAGCGTTGTCCAAGATGACCAGCTTGATCAACTGACTACACAAGTACAAGAGGCCAAAGGTCAACTGACAACCTTGAAGACATCACTGAGGGCCATGCCACTGATGGTGCGGATCACACGGGCTAAGGAACTAAAGGATTTGTAGCAGAGAGCCGCTCGTGCATAGGAATGCCAACAAGAGGGTCGTGCTCAGCTTGATGAATTTCAGGAAATCAACAGACAGTTGGCTGTTAAATCTATCACCATGCTGCAGGCAGTACAAGAGCATCAAAAAATAGTCAACAGCAAGGCCAGAGAAGAGCACCCAATGAAGCAGGCTTTGACTAATTGTCAGAGTATTGTCAACAAAGTCCAGCTGCATGTATGTGATATTGTGCAACAATTTGAAGATTTCAAGGCATGGACATCGGCACACACCCTATCAACCTGACGCCGCTCGGGGATGAGCCACAAGACTGTTTTGGGGTGAACATGATGGCGCAGGTGCATGTGTGAAATGAGCACTTCGGAGGTACCAAATGAGTCATAGTGCATCTC
>LPNX010063049.1:154781-181615 GCA_001517045.1 Pseudotsuga menziesii | reverse complement strand
CATACATACATACATACATATATATATATATATACAGTATATATGTATGTATCTATGTATGTATATATACATACATATGTATATATATATACATATAAACATGTATGTATATATATACATATATATATATATATGATGTTTTTTATTCGATGCAGGTTTTTTTGGGATTTTTCCCTTGGCGATATCAATAGATCCATGCCATGGTATTGCGAGACCATACCTAGTATGAGATAAATACATTCAGTTTGTAGTAAAGACATGGGCAACATATTTTCCATTGAAATGAGGAAGTATGCATGTTTCTGTGAGTTCTACATTGACGTCAATGGATTGGGGGTTGATCATTGCATGAACGATGCATATGTCAAACAATAGAAATATGTCCCTCTTAATCCAAAGGGGCCACATCCAATTCCGACGTGGCGAGAGATGCACACTAAGAGGCAGTGGTTTCACTAGATCATGATCGGGTTTATGATTTGGTTAAGCAAGGTACATGATTTGATTAATGGATTCATTATGCCATTCAAACATTCAAATTTCAAATAGTTGATTGAATGTTTAAACTTCTAGTCTTGTACACATGCATATATATATTTAAGATTTGTTTAATATTTGAAAATCTTGATGTAGGTGATGTATTTGTTGTAATTGCACCACCATGAAATGAGGAGAATGTGGCATATTTTTTTATGTGGTGTACACAAATCAAAAGCAGGTTGGTGTGGCCCTATGTCGATAGAGAGTACACATACCAGGTTGGTGACCTAGTTGTGTTGGGCCACTTTTTTGAAAAAGTAAGAAGATAAGGTGATTATATTATTTATAGATATTTCATGCCTGGATATATATCTTCTCAGTACAATCATTTGGAGGTGGCAACTCGGATACATATCATTGAAATCAAGGTGAATAAGGGTGAACCAAAGAGATGGAAGATGTCAGTAGCTGACCATGATCGTATTATGGAGACGTGCATTCCTATAACCCATTGGTCAGATGAATGAAATTTATATGCCACTTTTGATGTTGACATAGTTGACATGCTTTTGACTGTAGCAAATCAAAAATTCTTCTAAAATATATCCTTTGTATTTAAATGTAATTTTTGTAAACTTATATATGCGAGTATGTGCATTCACATATACTCTATGTGCATTCACCTATATCTAGGAATACCAACAATGTCCTAAGACCATGTTATGGAAGCTCAGTTTTTGTTTATGTAACTTTTTTTTTGGTGTATTTGTACAAATACATGTATTTCACACTCTATTTGTGCAAAGTTATAAATTACATGTTACATTGTAGACAAGATGTAAATTGTAAACTTGTAAATTTTTCCAATGTATTTTAGACTAGACTAGACTAGAGATTGTAGACTAGCTTGCTTCTCCTAACATTATCATTATACGTTGCATATTTTGTTAGTGATATGCAATACAAAGAACAACACATACATTTATTGTGTCCTCATTAAATCCACCAATTGCAATTGATATTTAAAAAAAAAATCATTTTTACCATATCTTGGTCTCTGCCCCTTTTTACCCTTTGTAATATTCATTTTTTGTAAATTGTTTTCTTCTAAACTTTAAAATTGTAACTTGTAAACTTTGCAAAATTGTGAATTTTAAACTTGTAAGTTCCTTGTAAATTATTGTAGATGGGTAAATTTTGTAAACATGTCAATTAAATTAGATTGAATTGTAGATTTTAATTGTATTTGCAATTGTAATTGAAAATTGCAAAATGTGATTATAGTTTAGTTCAATTGTGATTTTTGTAAACTTGTAAACCCTTTTGCAAATGAAATTACTTTTTATTTTTCTCTAAATGAAATATAATTTTGAATTGTAGTTGTAAATTGTAGTTGTAATTTAAAATTACAAATTGTGAGTGGAAATTCATTAAAGGATATTTCAACTCAAAATGGGCCTTTCAACCCTAATTCAAATTCCATGTCATCATATGTTAGCCAATGAAATTGCTTTAAATTTGAAATACCGTGTAGGTCTTAAACAATTTTTTAATATAAATTTGGGAATAGGTATCACAAGAAAAACAACTCTTTTTGTTCATATTTCCGACATATCTCCCTGTGTTTTTACTCAAATTTCAATCGAGAGAGCTCATTGGATACCGGATTAAATTTTGCATTCAACGAGTACCCACTCTGCATACTTTTGACGGACCCTGCTACCCCAAAAATAAGAAATACCTAAAAAAACATGATGATGACATCACTATCACGTTTTTTCAAGTATTTCTTATTTTTTGGGTAGCGGGGGCCGTCAAAAGTATGCAGAGTGGGTACTCATAATTCCGCATCCAAATATCTCTCCTGATCGAAATTTGAGTAAAAACACAGGGAGATATGTCGAAAATACGAACAAAAATATAGTTTTTTTTCTTCCTCCAAAATTAATAAATATTATTTTATTATTTTAACTATTATTTTATTATTTTCCTTAGGAGGCCCATTTTGAGTTGAAATTTCCTCTAATGGAAACCAGTAGATTACATTGTATATTTGTTAATTTTGTAACATTTTAATTGTAAGCTATGTTAAAATGTAAGTTTTGTTTGATTGGCAATTTTGCAAACTTGTAAATTTTTTTACAAATGAAATAAAATTTACAATCGTAATTGTATTTTTTTTTGTAAATGAAATCAAATTTTACATTGTAATTGTAAATTTTAGTTGTAACTTAAAATAGCAAATCGTGATTGTAATTTGCAACTAGTGGATCTTACATTGTAAAGTTGTAAATTTTGTAACATTTCAACTATAACTTATGTTAAAAATTGTAAGTTGCATTCGATTGACAATTTTACAAACATGTAAACTTGTAAACTTTGTAAACATTGTAAATTTTGTAAGATTGTAAAACATTAATGATTGTTAAATATGTTAAAATTGTAACTGAAAACAAACTGCAAATAATTAAAACATTTAACAATCCATCATGGTCGAAAAAAAGTCCATATATATATATGTGTGTGTGTGTGTGTGTGTGTGNATATATATTGATTATGATCAAGTTCAAAATAATAAAGTCCGCAAATAACACAGTCTACAAATCACCCCTACGCCATTAACCGAGAGATCGATCATCATGGCCACTACCGTCAACTGCACTATGAACCTGGAGTTACTCATGCACATCATGAAGAAAACAACCCAGGTTTGAGAAATGCAGAAATTAAAACCGTGAACTTTTCAAGTCAGTTACATACCATATATTTAAATTACATGTACAATGTGACAAAAAAATAAATATATATGAAACACAAATCTATGAACTCACCTCGCTCGAGTCCAGTGTCAAATTTGGGAGGATTTCACCTATCTACCTAGATGAGCCTTCACCACGACCCATCTGATGAGCATCAACCCACTCATTTATAAACATCACGATGGCTTCAACACCCTCATCTGCAACTTCCTGTGTCTGCATCAATTTCCATGACATGAAAATAGTTATATTAATGAATTACAATTTGAGCTTGAGAATTACAATTTGAACATGTAAATTATAATCTGAACATAAATGTAAAAACAATTCAAACATAAATAACTAGTACCTCATCGATTGGCATGTCAAGAGTAGGACTCGGGCGGGGCTATGTAGAATCCTGTGCAATGCCCTTGCCTTTATCATGCACAATCTAAACAAGATAAATGATGAATTTTAGAAAAAACCAAAGTATTACACATACAACAATTAACTCATTTAGAAATTCAAATTTACGATGACAGTTAACACATACCTCATTGACATGGGCGGATAGAACTGCAATGGGACCTCGAACAGATGCATCACTGCCAAAAAGGAGCTCCATGAAAGTGGGCTCATGCATGGAGGCCAAACACAAATCGAAGTATTAGTTAAAAAAATGATTCATTTGAGGATACATCACAATCAAGACAGTCAAATGACGACATATAATTTGATAAAACGTTTAAAAGAATACGTAATTGTATAAAGATATACATGTTCTATCGGTGGAGGATTGCATCTCTCATGCAATCAAAAATATGAATTGCGGTTTGTGATAGCATACTGCACCACTGTTTCATGATGAAGAAGGAAGATAATATCATCCTCCATCCACTATAAATCAATCTCTATAGGTGCACTGGGTTCTTTTCTTATCTTTGTCTACACAGCCATCATGGTACAATGCATTATCATGCATGTCGCCTCCGCTAGTGCACTTTGCTCCTCAATCACTAGATGAGATGAATCAACTACATCCTATGTCCTAAGCAAGGTCCTGTTAGGGTGCACTACCAAAGGGACTACCTCATGCTAAGTTCTAGGGTCTCTGCTAGCCCTAGGACGTGCATGACTGCGTCCCCTAGAAGCACCATAGAAGCTTGAGGGTGTGCTAGTGTAATCTGGGTTCATCCTGAGGAAAACATTTGCATATATATGTTTTTAAAAGTACAGTGGGACCTGATTGGTACACGGGGGTCAACCACAGCCAACCCAACCAGCACCTCCAGGATCTGGTGGATCCTACACTTAGAAGGATTACCAAATTTATCCCTTGATTAAATTCTATGCTAAATTAACTCCCCGCAATTCTGATTCCACAACAGCTTCTCCACAACTTTATTTCCACAACAAAATTTATGCAACTCTATTTCCACAATAGGATTTTCGCATGCGAGATGCGGGATGCGGGATGCGGGATCAACTTTCCAAAGTTGCTCCCCCACAAATTTCATTCTGCAACTTTTCATCTACAATTTTTTTCAACCATCAGATCTTTGCGGAATTCTCCACGACCGTCAATCTACTCTTTGATGTGGATCTCGTAGATATTTGTATATATGTTATCTCCCTCACAAATTCTATTGCATATCTCTCCTGGATCGTCAAATCTTCGTCTGCGGACTCAATCCCCACCGTTCATTCTCTACAAAACTTGTTAATGGTAGAAAATATGCGTGTTGCACTGATTGATCAGAGAATCGATAAATCCAGCCTACAATATTTAAGATTCATTATCCTAACACTTCTATGCATGCATATACAACATATTTCATCTATTCAAGCAACAATTTAACACTTGAATCAACAATTTCACAGAAATACACAGATGTTCAAACAACCACTGCAGTCGGCTCTTCATAGATACATCATTCAAACAGTAAATGCATCTAGGATAAAAACACTGCAAACACACAGATAATCCTTCTATTAAGCAAAAGAACAAACACACAATCACACAACTCAGCTCTCCTTCTTCAGTCTTTAACTATTTACAAGTGGAAACCAGACGCAGGTCTGATCTTCCCTTCTACGAATAACCCTAAAGAACAGAACCCCCTCTACTTCTCTAATCTTCCTATTTAAGCTATATTGTGACCTCCTCCACCGATTGGTCCTACAACTGGAAACAATCCACTACCAAGCATGATGAAAACGTCCCTATCACAATAAGCAACATGTGGCTTGATCTCCATGCAGGGAGTCATGATCTGCCATCATTCTTATTGCTGCTAACAAACTATGAATCATCAAACAACCAAAAAGATGCCACGGCATGTGACCAACTCATCACATTGCTGGCATGCCATGATGCTCCTGCATCACGTTAGTTACATTAATCATCCTTTACTGACACCTATCATATTAGATCTTTTAGCCTATCTAGACTTTCTAGGAAAATAAAATACTTTACATGAAACTTTCCAATGTCTCTACAACTGACCCCTCGTTGGGAAAATGTCTAGAGCTTAAGGTCTGATAAAAATTTAGTAGTTGGTCTTGAGAGCTAATGCTCCTGCATCAAACTCCCAAATTATAAAAGAATCATGACCTCCTGGTCATGCATCTCCATCTTTTGTCTTCTTGCATCCCAAACGTTATTTTGCATTCTTTCAAAAGCTTTATTGTCTTCATTTTTCTTTCGCTGGAACCTTCCAAGCTTCCAAACCTTATGTTGTATTACTCCATTGTATTTACCATCATCAATATTCACTCTCCATTCAACTTTACAGTGGTATGCATGCTTTACCCTGTTGTAGCTTTTCTTAGGAATCTTCATCAATTTCCACAATTCATCTATGACATCCTTCAATTTAGTTTTCTACTGAAAACAAATCTTGTTTTGATTATTCTCCCACTGCACTTTACTACATTCTATACATTCATTTTCACACTGTTGGTTACTTTCTTTAACCTTCCTTGATTTAATTTCTGCTACAACTCTTGAGATTGTTGTAGATGTTGTCCCGAACATTGTTTCCACCCATGCTTCCTTTATGCTTTTGTAAGCATCTCCCTCTACAATATCCATTTTATTCTTACTTCCTATAGGTTTACATTCAAAAAGTAAATTACCTTCTAACATCCCAGTAACATAATCACACACACTTTCCATTATACTAGTAAACACATCATAGAACTATGAACCAGTATCATCTCTTGTCTCTTTTATAACAAGAAACATGTCTTCCTCATTGACTACAATTTCTTCCTCTTGCTTAAATACTTTCAGCCAGTATTTCAAATATTCATTGATTACTTGATTCCCTTCAAGCACCTCTATCTTGACAATCTTTAGTAATTGCCCTTCAATTCTTTGACCTATCAGTCAATTCAGTCTTCCTCAGTCCAAATATTGTTTCATCTCCAATTTGAGACACAGTGACCTCACTTTCTTCCTTATGGATTTCTTCTTCTTGGTCACTAACCAAAGTTTTCTATGACACTATCTCATCCCTATCTGTCTGAATAGAATTATGATTCTTTGTTCTTGTGGCAGTCCCAAAGGTCTGTCCATCATTCTTAACTTGGCTCTCTAAGTAAACCAAATCTTCTTTGTCCTTAGCAGGAACAAATTCCCTCTCATAAGACATGATTGTCTCTTCCCCAATAAGATTGCTTCCTTCATTAATTAAGGACATTATAGACTCCTTCTACTGCAATACCTCATCTTTTCCTTTGTCATTTCTTGACAACAATTCCATCTTTCCATCTAGACTGACTAAATCGTTCACACTTTCATCTTTGCCTATGCATCCTTTAAGGTACTTCATCTCCTCATCAAAACTATTAAAACATAGCTTGTTTACCTAAGGTTTCCATTAACAATTAGACTCATATTTCTCTAACATGTTCTTGAACAATAACATCTCCCTACCAGCTTCATTAATCACTTTATCTTCATGCTTTAAATCTTCCTCATCATTATGCCTTGCCTGGAAACTTTCAACTTCACTTAAGACAATTCCATAAGATGGATTGTCTTCTACAATACCTGCAAATGCACTCAATTTGTCAACTTTAAACTCATAATACCCAATGGTCTTACTTGATGACTCGATCATCAAATATTCCTGTTGTCCCGAGTATGCTAGAAGACTCAGAAATCCTCAATAACCTTGTTTTCAGTTTCCCCAAGCATAACATCTAAATGCTTGATATCCTCCTTTGTCTCTTTTATTTCTTGGTCATCATCATATGCCAACTCTTCCTTGTTTTCAGCTTTAATAGTAGGCTAGAAACCATTTCTTTCACTCAGTTCTGCATGTCCATGTACATGAGACTCGGTTGTCTCATTTTCTTCCTAAATAGAATTCAGATTCTTTCCTCTTCCTTCATCCTTTATGACAATATTAGAAAATTTTCTTTCCTCATTCTTTATACCTGTAGACATACACAAAATATCAGTTTCAAAACATTGATACCTCTTGGTCTCACTTGAAGCTTCAATCTTCAAGACTCCCCTCAGACACTCTCTTGCCTTGAGTATCTCTTCTTCATACTGAGCATTCATCAATTTCTCTCTTCTCCTTTGTAGCTTATGCCACTTCAAATTTATTTTCACAATAAAACCACATCTTTGGTCTTCCTCCTCCTTTTATAACAACTACATCATTACTTCCAGATGAACTTTTATCTTAGCCTTCTCTCTCTCACACTCTTCATCACTCAACTGCCTCCATATTCCAATTTCCTTGGAATTTCCTTTCATCCCTTTGTGGTTGTATCTTGAACCTCTGCTATGACCCTTATTAGTCATCTTCTTGAGTTTTCTTTCACTCTTTATGAGCTGCACTATCCTCTGCAATAACATTTCTCCCTTCTACACCTCACCTCACCAAACCTCCTCTGTGCTTGGTCTTTTGGCAAGTACTGGTCCTATTTCTAGAACCCTCTTGAGCACTTCTCTATGCTCCTTCTAGGATTTTCCCACAACTCATATACATGAGAACATAATTTTTTCTTGTACTTCAATCGTTGATTGAGATACTAGGTCCTTAGCCACACTTCACGTTCTCTCAGAAACCCTCACTAGTTTCCTTCATCACTGTCTTCAAAGAGTATGACTTTTTTGCTGAGATGTCTTCACTCCTTCTATTATCCCTTGCATGCATACACTCTTTCCAAAGTAGATATCTATGAATATAACTTACGACTCAGGCTACAATCCTCTTCTCCACTTGCATGCAAACTCTTCTTCTTTTCAGACTGTTGTTGGTCTATCTTCTCACTTTCACAGAGCACTCTCTTGTTCTTGTGTTCTTTCTCTCTTCACCAAAGTAAAATTACTCTCTTTCCGCTTTTGGGTCTCTTCATCTATTTGTCTCCATGGCTTCTAGACATGCTCGTAGCCTCATTTCCTCCGTAAATTCTACGTCCATAGGTGGTCAACCTCTGTCATGACCTCTTTCTCTGCCTATAGGTGTAGCCATACTCTTGCACTAATCCTCTGCAATAACAGTTCTCTTTCACACTTCTACAACTTTCCTCACCAAGCCCTTCTCTGTACTTGGTATTTTGGTAATGCGGTCCTCTATCTAGAACCTCTTGAGCATTCTTCTTTGCTCTTTCCAGGCTTCTACTACTACACTTCTCTCTCACATGAGATTCTCCTCAATTTTGAACAATGAGCTGTAATCAAGTTTCCACTAACACCTCATCAACTTTCTTCCTCTAGCTCAAACTTTTGGTATCACAATTTCACCTCCTCTGAACCTCTCAAAAGCTTCTGCATCACCTACTCACTCTCTCGGATAATTCTACCCAAAAACAACTTCTACCCAGTCATAGATGGAAGTTGTTTCTATTTTCCAACACGCAGGAAATTTTTTCCCGCTCTGATACCAAAATTGGTTTAGGGGGGTTCAACCATAGCCAATAAAACCACCAACTCCAGGATATGGTGGCTCCTACACATAGCAGGATTACCAAATTTATCCCTCAACCAAATTCTGCACTAAATTACCTCCCCGCAATTCTGCTTTCACAACAGCTTCTCCGCAACTCTGTTTCTACAACATACTTTTCGCAACTCTGTTTCCGCAATAGAGTTTCCACATGTGGGTTGCGTGATGCAGGATCAAATTTCCAAATTCGCTCCCCCGCAACTTTCCTTGCGCAACTTTTCCTTTCCAATTTTTTTAAACTGTTAGATCTTTGCGGCCTTCTCCACAATCGTCGATCTACTCTTTGATGCAGAACTCACAGATATTTGTAGATCCGTTGTTGCCCTCACAAATTCCATTGCATATCTATCCTAGACTGTCAGATATTCATCTTCGGACTCAATCCCCACCGTTCATTCTCTACAAAACTTGTTAATGGTAGAAAATCTGGGTGTTGCATTGATTAATCATAGAATCGATCAATCCAGCCTACAAAATTTAATATTCATTAGCCTAACACTTATATGCATGCATCTACAACCTATTTCATCTATTCAAGCAATAATTTAACACTTGAATCATTAATTTCATAGAAATACATAGATGTTTAGAGAACCATCGTAGTCATCTCTTCACGGATACATCATTCAAACAGTAAATGCATCTAGGATTAAAACACTACAAACACACAGCTAATCCTTCTATTAAGAAATATAAGAAACACACAAGCACATAGCTTGACTCTCCTTCTTCAGTCTTTCCAAACTATTTACAAGTGGAAACTAGACGTGGGTCTGATCTTCCCTTCTGTGAATAACCTTGAAGAACAGAACCCCCTCTACTTCTCTAATCTACCTATTTAAGCTAAACTGTGACCTCCCCCACTGAGTGGTCCTACAACTAGAAACAAACCACTACCAAGCATGATGAAAATGTCCCTATCACAATAAAGAACTTATGGCTTGATATCCACGTAGGGAGACATGATTTGCCATCATTCCTATCGTCGCTAACAAACTATGACTCATCAAGCAACCAAAAAGATGCCACAGAATGTGACCAACTCATCATATTGTCAGCATGCCATGATTCTCCTGTATCATGTTATTTACATGACTCATCCTTTACTGACACCTATCAAATTAGATATTTTAGCCTATCTAGACTTTCTAGGAAAATAAAATACTTTACGTGAAAGTTTCCAATGTCTCTACAACTGACCCCTCCTTGGGAAAATGTCTAGAGCTTAAGGTCCAATCAGAAATTTAGTAGTTGGTATTGATATCTAATGCTCTTGTATCACTGATCATGGTGGGGAAACATGCCCCACACTCCAATAAAACTGTGATATACATAAGGTGTTGCAGCCTCTAGCTTAAACTCCCTAAGTCTAAGCGGTTGACCAATGGTGCACTCAAGATGGATATCAAATAATGTTCACTTCACATCATGGCCAGTTGTTGCATCTCTCACTGTGGGCCATTTATCATGACCCATGATTGCGGCCCTTATTCGCTAACATGCAATGGCCTAAAGAGAACTCAATGACCCGATGGACTTGTAGATCTTCAGTAGATTATATATTGCCTCTAACATCATCCACATCGAACATGATGTGGCAGAGTGGTATGAAATGGAGCGAACGTTAGGCCATAAACAATCATGCTGACTCATAATGTATTGTAGTGTGTTGCAATTGTTCTCATCCTCCCATGGTGCTTCCTCAAGAGGGTCAAGGCCCTGTTTTGCAGTCATGACACCTGAACATTAGATGAAAACATAAATGTCACTCAAAATACATACATCAACTGTAGGTGAATTTGAAATCAATATAAATTAAAGGTACTGATAACTGAAAGAAAAATATATATGCATTTAATGTACCTATCTCATGGGGAACCTCCCCGCCGACACCAGCAGTAAACTCCTCATCAGTCGCATCCATAGAGGGGCTTCTAGATTGGTTGTTGCTTGGCTCCACAACAGGAATGTGTGTCAGCATATGACCCCTGGGAGAACCTATGAAAATAGAGACATACAAGTTGATGATTAAATATTCACATGTGAAACAATTTAATTTTATGTAACTAACAACAAAAAGTACATCATGTGCAATTGTATACTTACGATTCCTCTACCAACCTCTGGGGCGAGGAATGGCCGTAGATCCGCCAGTGCTCTGCCTTCGGTGAACTGAAGAACCTTGCTGTGGAGATTCATCTGTATGAAATAAATATTTATATTAATATTTATCATAATAATAATATTTATATGATAAAAAATGATATAAATAATCTATATTTTAGATATAAAATGAGTTTGTGTAAAAATGCCGCTTACTAAGTCTAATATGCCTAAAATTTGTAATTGTTTCTATGACATAGCTACCTCTTTTTTTTTCTCGCATATTAAATTATTGTTTGCTTAAATCTTGCTATAGGTTAAATATAAAATATTTCTTTTCTAATGATGAAGTATTTCATGTTTAACAACCAACTCTAAATAGGCTATATTATGCTTAATGTGAAGTAAAAAAATGAAGCTTTCAAGGATTTTTTTTAACAAAAATAATATATTTAAATATGTAATATAATAAAATATAAAATATTACTCAATTCTTCAATTAGTATATGTTTTATAATGGTGATCGACTTATATCAAACTCCTTTAACTATGTGAAAATGAGGGAAAGGAGTTTAAGTCGAATGTTGATTAATGGTAAAACACTCCAAAACTTTGCGACCATTCATGGATTGGTCTTTGAATATGTCTACAATGTTGGGTGTTGACCTAAAATGGTTTGACATTGATCATAAAAACCATGACTAAATTTGAAGTGGTGTGAGATGGAAAAAATATTCTTTATGTCAGTTGAGGAACCACATTTTTCTCAATCTAATTTTTTATATTTTAGTGAATGATACCTCTTAATAATCCAGTACTATTCTTTCTTTTGTTTTCTAGGTTCAAGATACATTGTTGGAATGAGTAAATCCTACTTGTATGATGTGATACTTCTAAGGGTTTTGGTTGTTATTTATATTGGTCATTGTAACGCAGATCTTGTCCTTAGATTAGAAGTTTCCTTCTAAGTTTTGGGAGGTTGTTATATTTAGTTGGATATCAGAGATTGTTTCCTACTTATCTCTTATTTTGATGTTCTAATATATGCCCGATTCTCAACAATTTTTTAGTGTGCTAAGATAGTGAGTACATCTCGAGGCATAGCTTGATATATTTATATGAACTTTTGTTGTACAGGAAATTTCACCCTTGTAACCTAGGGTCTGTGGTTACCAACTTACTATTAGACTTGCATACAATCATCTTTTATAAAAACTAGAATGAGAATAGGAAGATATCTTGGATTCCCTGGTTTACGACGGTTGATCCAAGCTTGGTCTTCTCTCTCTCCAATCTTCTCCAAATATTCTAGGGATGCTTCTCTTCACCTGAAAAGAGCCAATTCTTCAAGCAATATCACATACATATATAAATAAAAGGTTAGATGAAAATCATATTAATAACATCATTGAACATATTCATTAAACCAATATACATGAGATAAGCACAATACAAGATTGGAAGAAGAATTCTCTTTATTAACAAAAGGTGAATAGTGTTAAATTTCCATATGCTTTAGCTAAGACATTAGTATTTCATTTCATTTTCATAACAAAAGCATATAAACAGGATCACTGAAAGATAGACAAGCACAACCATACAAAAGAAACACAAAGATTTATCCTGGGAAAAACCTAGCAAAAGCTTCCTCAATATAGATGCCCCAAAAAGATAAAAGATAAAACCAGCAAGGAGATCAAAGCCTGATCCTCCTCCTTCTCCAGCTACTTCTCTTCTCCACTAATGCGCTATACAAGTGAGAGTGTGTGTGTCTCAAATGAGGACCACTACACCTCTATTTATATCCATCTGTTCACTTAAGTTAACTCATTTGACATGTAGGCTCGAGTTAAATCATGTAGGCTCGAGTTACACATGTAGGCTCAAGTAACCACACTGGGGTGCTGATGACCCACCTTTACAATTAGAGGGGACTACCTCATGACTCTTGTTAGTTCTTCCGATTAGGAGCATCGGGGTACAATGTAATACAAGTGGTTCTCCTGGTAGGACCATCGGGGACCACAAAAAGATACATATAGAATATTCTTCAAAGTTACAATATTTCTTACAATATTTCAACACTCCCCCTTAATGAGAATGGTATTCTACCTCAACATCAACAAAAACAAGAGTAGAGATAGGGGACATCATCAACATCAGCAGGGTAACACATCTATAAATCATTGGAAGCTTTTCAACATCATGTAGTCTTCATCTTCAATCTTCAGTCTTCATCATCAGCAACATCTTCAGTCTTTGATCAGCAACATCTTCAGCATTTTGATATTGCAATTAGCAATGACATCTTCAGCACTTGGACCTTTCAACCAGCAACATCTTCAGCACTTTGACTATCCGATCAGCAACAACATCTTCAGCATTTTGACCTTTCGATCAGCAACATCTTCAGCACTTTGACTTTTCAATCAGCAACAACATCTTCCGCATTTTGACCTTTCGATCAACAACATCTTCAGCACTTTGAATTTTCGATCAGCAACAACATTTTCAGCACCTTGACCTTTTTATCAGCAGCAATATCTTCAGTACTTTGACCTCTCGATCAGCAATATCATCATCAACACTTTTCCCTTTCGATTAGCAGGAACATCAACATCATCATATTCTGATATGTCGATCATAATCATCATCACATTCTGATCTTTCTATCAGAAACATCATCATCATACTCTAATCTTTCGATCAGAAACATCATAATCATAGCGCGTCATCATCATACTCTGATCTTTTATATCAATACGTCATCAGCATCATACTCTGATCTTTCGATCAGTATGTCACCATCGTCATACTCTGATCTTTCGATCAGTACGTCATCATCATCATACTCTGATCTTTCGATCAGTACGGCATCATCATCATCAACAACAACCTGCAATCCACAACTCAAAGACAAAAAATATTTGGATCACTTTTGGACTTAAAGTCTAGGGATGATACAATCCCACCACATTCTCGACAACCTAAGTTACCATATCGATTACGGGATAATCAGTCCCTATCAATTTAGGACTAAGTCCAAGGACGATGCAATCCTACCACATTCTCGACGGCCAAAGTCACCAGATACAATTACGGGATAATCACTCCCTATCACTTTAGGACTTAAGTCCAAGGATGATGCAATCCTACCACATTCTCAACGACCGAAGTCACTGGATACAATTACAGGATAATCACTCCCTATCACTTTGGGACTTGAGTCCAACGATGATGCAATCCTACCACATTCTCGATGACTGAAGTCACTGGATACAATTACAGGATAATCACTCCCTATCACTTTAGGACTTGAGTCCAAGGATGATGCAATCCTACCACATTCTCGACGACCGAAGTCACCGGATACAATTACGGGATAATCACTCCCTATCACTTTAGGACTTACGTCCAAGGATGATGCAATCCTGCCACATTCTCGAAAACTGAAGTCTCCGGATCACTTTAGGACAAGTGTCCAAGGATGATACAATCCTGCCACATTCTGGAGGACCGAGGTCACCAGATCTATTATGGACAAATGTCCCGGGATGATACAATCCCTATTCATTCTCGAAGACTGAGGTCTCCGGATCACTTTAGGGCAAGTTCCCAAGGATGATACAATCCCGTCACGTTCTCAAGGACAGAGGTCACTGGATCTATTATGGACAGATAACCCAGGATGATACAATCCCTCTTCATTCTCGAAGACCGAGGTCTCCGGATCACTTTAGGGCAAGTTCCCAGGGATGATACAATCCCACTGCAACATCACTACTCCCCCTTTCTAGGAAGGATGTAACACCCCGGTTTTGACCCCGTTGCATTAGATGTATATGATGTATATATTGTAATGATCATGGTGTGTAGCTAAAAGCCAAGGCCCCACCATCGATCGGTTATGCTTTGTTTTGGATTTAAAATTGTTGTCGACAGTATATTGGGGCATATGGCATACATATTGAATTGTCATCATGTAAATATGCATCTTTAATTAAAATGAACCCGACCAGCTACACTCGCGGCAACTAAAATGAGAAGGGGCATGATTTTCACAAGGGTAAGGGTGGGGAAACTGTTAAACCTTGGCCAATGAGAGAAAAAACCATGTGCCATCTTCCCTTGTCTTATTCCAACCACTTTCATTAAAAATGGCTGCTGGTGGTTGAGGCAGTTAATGGTCTTTGGGAGTGGGGTGGCAGGATTGTCAGTCCTCACCCACACACACACTCCACCACTGTTGACTTCACGATGGCAAAAGAAACCACCGCCATCACTCACACACTCTCCCCACTGCTACGCATCCTCACTGTTGTCTATCCATCCATGGGCATAAGCGGAGCTATTATCCTCATGTAGGGACCATTATTAGCTCATTATTCTCATGCACAGGATCTTCCTGGTTTTTACCCATGTGGTTTTCCTCTGCAGTTCGGCGGATGATGTGGCCGTATCCTTCCTCACGGGATGATTTGTGGGTGTTGCATTGCTGTTACTCACGCACAGGTCGAAAGACTGTAAATTCCTTCCCAGCAGGTCTATGTAAGTCTTTCCCCGTGACTGAAACTGTGTAAAACAGGCTGTTGTTTTCCTCACGTTTGTTGGTTGGTAGTGCATGTTGTTGCGCTTTAGGACTGTTGCTTCCCATGTTGTGAGCAGTGCTCACTGTTTCGTGGGGACTGTATGATCTGCTTGGGAGTATTTTCCATGTGATTGTGTTGTTGTTACGCCTTGGGGCTGCTATAGATTGCTTGGAGTCGTTTTGGCCATGAGAGGGCCAAGAACGACTCAGGAATCGTTTCCCCTGTCCAGTTGTAATTGTTGTTTAATTTCCTATGTGCAATGGTTGGTCTTCGGACTGTGTCAGGAGCAGGGATGGGGCTTGGTTTTGCTTGATAAACCTGGTGGCTGGAACCCACATAGACAGGGCTAGAGGGATGGCTTTCTTCTCCACAACCCCTGAATAGAACTGGAAGGGAATGCAGGGCCTGAGGGACTGTGTAGCAGAGAAGGGACTGATTCCTTGTGTTGGGTGTGTGTGGGTGTCCTAGAAGTCAGGCTAGTTCTAGTGTAGGTGTTCTTGGCTCCGTAATGAGCCCACCATCTTAGCATTGAGCCTTCCCAATCTCCTTGATGGCCTGATAAACCCAACTGTGTTGGCTTGGCTATGTGTGTTTTGTATACCCTTGGCTATGTGTAAGCCTGCTTGTTCCCTTATTCCTTGGAGAATCATGCCCAGCTCGGGGGTGGCAGCACTGCTGAAAGATTAAGGAGCACGCTGGCCTATGGTTGGGTGGAACGTTGCAGCGACGTAGCTGGTTGCAGATCGAGCTCTTCATAAGATAAGTGATCTTGTCCATTTCTACTTCCATAACTATATTTACAGTGAATGATAATGTTGAACATGTTGAATGAATGCATGTATGAATTTTGTTGGTTTCTGCTATGTATGATGATTAATTGCATAGGTGCATGTTTTACTTCAATGTATTTCCATTTAGTATTTTGTTTCAGCAATTTTGTGCATGCTTATGTTCATGGGGCTCTTAGCCCGGGTGGTTTAGGTAATGGTGTTTGCATCCTCTTGGCCGGTCGGAGCCTTGGGGACATGACAGTATGGTATCAGAGCATCAGGTTGGAAACAATGGGCCTCTATGGGCCAAGAAGAAGCAACTGAAAAAGGTTGTACCTCATTCTGCCAGCCGAATCAGTGGACGACTAGTAAAAATTCAGAAGGAAATGGTCTAAGTGTGGAGTGGTCAGGCCACTAGCGGGGAACACTTTCACCATTGCGGAAGATCTAGGCAAAAGGACTTCCACTATTGCGGAAGCACTAAGCGAAAGCATGCCCGATGGAACAATTAACGGAAGCCAAAACACTAAGGCTTTCGACCAGAAAGGCCGCCGACGCCGAAAAATTTAAAATTGTTCTAAGTGTCGATTGGAAGAAGTTAGTATTTGGCGTGCTGTCGTTGCGGAAGCGAAAGCACTAAGTCTTCCGACGAGAAAGACAGCCGACGCCGCAGGAAGTTTTAAAAATTTTCTAAGTAAAGGGCAGCCATCGGAAGGAGTTCGTCTTTGGTGTGCCACCGTTGCGGAAGCCAAAGTAATTATCCAGTCGATGAGAAAGACCTCCAACGCCGCAAAAAAGTTTAAATTGTTCCAAGTAAACAACCGCTGTTGTGGAAAAAAAAGTGTTATGGCTTCCGACTAGAAGGGATGTCGACGCCGATCAGAAGGGAAATCGTTTTGTGAGCCACCGTTGCGGAGGCAAAAGCATTACGGCTTGCGACTAGAAAGGCTGTCGATGCCGATCGAAAGGAGGAAGCATTTCATGAGCCGCCATTGCGGAAGAAATAGTGGAAGAGGAGCCGATTCTGTGGAATAAATAGTGGTTCCGAGAGTCGATTCTGCGGAAGAATAATTGGGGAAGAGACCCGATTGAACAAAGGAAAATTCGGCTATTTTCAGAGGAATTTTCAGTGGATTTTCGTGGGCTGAGAAGGAGAAAAGTGGTAGTGATCTTATGTGCCAGATTGCATGAAAACCAATGATTTACAAAGAAGAAGAAAAAACAAGGGCGCTTCCCTTGACCTGCCCTGCAGTGGCGAGCCACAAGGGGGCAAGCCCCCTTGACCCTCGTCGTCCCCCTCAAATAGACATTCTTTGATGAAGAAATCTTGTGTTGGGAAAACTTGTTATTTATGACTATTCCAGGAGAAGGTAAGTAATGCTGGTTTATATCAATGCTATGCATATAACATTTGTGTTATTAACACGTTTGCAGAATCATAGTCACTTTCAAGGGAAGTATTCCGGGTAGTGCACTTTGACAAGTAAGTGGTGGTTCAGTATGAGAACCCATGATGGGTATGATGCTCGGGATTCTTATGAGCAAGAAAAAGATGCCATGGGAGAAAATGTCCATAATATAAATGATGACATTGAGTCTAATGGAAGGAGATTCCAGGAGACACCATCAGATGTTGCAGCTACCATGAGAAGCTTGATCAAGGCCTAGGAAGAGCAGCATCAGTTGAATGCTGCCATGTTGCAGAGTTTGATAGACTTGCAAAGAAAGATAGACTCTGGACGAGGTACAGCAAGACCAGAAGGCAGTAAGAGCAGTACTAGGAGAAGGAGAAGGAATTCTAGTGGGACATCTAATTTGGAAGAATCCAGTGGGGATTCAAGCTCTTCTTCTCGTAAAAGAAAGAGAAAGAGACACCATAGGGATCGCTCTCGAGACGAATTTAAGAAGGCTAAACCTCCTACATTTGATGGTGAGGTAAAGACTGGACAAGAGACTGAAGCTTGGCTTCTTGGGATAAAGAAGTACTTTCAAGTGCATGATTATTCAGGAAACATGAAGGAAAGAGTTTCCATATTCAATCTGAATGGAAGGGCATCCATTTGGTGGGAACATTGCAAGCAAGTAAAGAGGATCAGTGAAAGGAGACTTAAGTGGAAGCAGTTCAAGAAGTATTTCAAGCAGAAGTATCTCTCTGACAGGTATTATGATTATAAGATTAAGGAGTTCCATGAGCTGAGATTGGGACAGCAGACCATGGAAGAATATGCAAATAAGTTTTTGGAGCTATTGAGGTATGTCTGGTACATCAGAGATGAAAAGGTGAAGGTCCAGCATTTTCTGAGTGGATTACCTCAGTCTTACAAAGATATAATTGAGTTTTATGAACCTAGAACTCTTGAAGAAGCAATAAGAAAAGCTAAGTATTGCTATGAGCAAAGCAAAGGTAAGCCAGATTACCATAATGCGTGGAGAGACAAGAAGAATGAGAAGTTTGACCAAAGGAAGAAAGGTTTCAAACCTTCTAGCTTCAGGAATCAGCAGAAGCAGCCATCCCAAGCTATGAGTAAACCAATTGGAATGATAAGAGAAAAGCCTAATGATCCACAACAGAATAGAGGACCCCTTCAATGTTGGAAATGTGGAGGACCCCACATGCGCAGAAATTGTCCACTCAAGAATGAGAGTGCGAGTCCAGCTTATAACGTTCAAGAAGCAGAAATAATGGGTCAAGTAGCAAGGGCAGTACCCAAGATTTATGCAGCACTGAAGGACCTCCAAGTAGATCACCAGTCAGCTGTGGTTGAAGTAGGAGGTAATATTGTTGAGCAATCTGTTTCTATTTTGATTGACCCTGGTTCTACGCACAGTTACATTACTCCTAGAGTAGTGGATATTTGTGCCTTTAAGAAAGTAAAGCATAGGAATTCTTGGTTAGTTCAGCTAGCCACTGGAACTAAGAGAAAGGTCAGTGAAGTGGTTTAGAAATGTCCATTGGTCATGGATGGATTGGCAACGTGTGTAGATCTGAATGTTCTACCGCTTGGTTCCTATGATGTTCTCATTGGAATGGATTGGCTAGAAGCTCACTGAGTAAAGCTTGACTGCTACAATAAGACTTTTGAATGCATAAATGAAGAAGGAAACCTAGTAGTTGTGAAAGGCATTCCAAAGGTGATTTCAGTACGGCAGGTTTCAGCAATGTAGTTAAAGAAGTTCTGTAGGAAGGGTTGCCAGTTGTATACAGCTCAGATTTTGGAGGAAATGAAAGATGAAACCCCTAGGTTGGAGGACTATCAGGTGCTACAGGAATTCAGGGATGTGTTCCCTGATGAGATTCCAGGGTTTCCTCCAAAGCGGGACATTGATTTCACAATTGAACTTGTGCCAGGAGCAGCACCAGTGTCCAAGGCACCCTACAGGATGAGTACACCGGAAATTCTAGAATTGAAGATGCAACTGCAAGAGTTGTTGGAAAAGAAGTATATCCGACTGAGTGTGTCTCTTTGGGGAGCACCAGTTCTATTTGTGAAGAAGAAAGATGGTACTCAGGTTATGTATTGACTACAGACAATTGAACAAGGTTACTGTGAAGAATAAATATCCTCTGCATAGGATTGATGACCTCTTTGATCAAATGAGGGGAGCAAAGGTATTTTCCAAGATTGACTTGAGGTCTGGTTACCATCAGGTGAGAGTCAAGGATGAAGACATTCATAAGATAGCCTTCAGGACGAGGTATGGGCATTATGAGTTTGTAGTGGTACCATTTGGTCTCACAAATGCACCAGCTACATTTATGTTCCTTATGAATAGTGTCTTCAGCAAATATTTGGACAAGTTTGTTCTTGTTTTCCTTGATGACATTCTTGTTTATTCTAAGAATGAGGAAGAGCATGAAGAGCATTTGAGATTGACATTGCAATTGCTCAGGGAGCATCAATTGTATGCAAAATTGAGCAAGTGTGACTTCTATAGAGATAGAATTCAGTATTTGGGTCACATTATCTCAAAGGAGGGTATATCTGTGGACCCTGAAAAGATTGAAGCCATTATGAATTGGCCTACTCCAAGAAATGTGACAGATGTAAGATCTTTCATGGGACTTGCAGGATACTACAGGAGATTCATTAAGGGATCTCCAAAGTTGCACATGACATCACTTCTTTACAAAAGAAGGGGATGAAGTTCGAATGGACATCGAGGTGTGAAGAAAGCTTCCAGCAGTTGAAGAGTCTTCTCACCAGTGCACTCGTATTGAAAGTTGCAGATCCAGAGAAAGAATTTGTGGTGTGTACTGATGCATGCGGAGAAGGGCTTGGAGGAGTTCTTATGCAAGACAACCACGTGATATGTTATGAGTCGAGAAAGCTAAAGGAACATGAGAAGAACTATGCTACTCATGATCTAGAGCTTGCAGCCATAGTACATGCTCTCAAGATGTGGAGACATTACTTGATGGGCAGGAGATTTGAGCTCAAAACAGATCACTGTGGACTGAAGTATTTGTTTGATCAGCCTACTTTGAATGCTAGGCAAGCAAGATGGCTGGAATTTTTATGTGAGTTTGATTTTGAAATCAAGCACATAAAGGGAAAAGAAAATAAGGTAGCTGATGCCCTCAGTAGGAAGGTGCAGGAAATGCATGTGGCATCTCTTAGTATTTTCCAATCAGATTTGAGGCAGCAGATTGTTAGTCATGCTACTGAAGACGAATTGTATGAGCAGGTAAAAGACAAATTGCAGTAGCAAGGTCTTGAGAAGAGGTATGAGGGATATAAATTGGAAGAAGATGGGCTTCTCACTTATAAAGGCAGAATTTATATTCCAGATGTAGCAGATTTGAGGAGAGTTGTTATGGATGAGATCCATCAAACTCCGTATTCTGGTCACCCAGGATATCAGAAGACAATTGCTACAGCTAGAAAGCAGTACTTTTGGCCAGGAATGAAAAAGGATATGGCCAAGTACATTTCAAGGTGTATGAAATGTCAACAGGTAAAGGTTGAGCATCAAAATCCAGCAGGTTTGTTGCAGCCTTTGCCAGTTCTGGAATGGAAATGGGAAGTTATTTCCATGGATTTTATTACAAGATTTCCAACGACCTAGAGACAGCATGATTCTATCATGGTTGTGGTAGACAAGTTGACTAAGGTAGCACATTTTATACCGGTTAAGTCTACGTATGAGACTGGCGACATTGCAAGGATCTTCATGAAGGAGATATTCAAATTGCATGGATTGCCTAAGGCAATAGTCTCTGACAGGGATGTCAAGTTCACTTCCAACTTTTGGAAGGGGTTGTTTGCAGATTTGGGTACAAAGCTTAACTTTAGCATTGCATACCATCCTCAGATAGATGGGCAGATAGAAAGAGTTAATTAGGTGCTTGAAGACATGCTTCGCATGTACGTAATGGACAAACCAACCAAGTGGGAAGATTATTTACACTTGGTAGAGTTTGCTTATAACAATGGACAGCAAGCATCCTTGGGGATGAGTCCATATGAAGCTTTGTATGGAAGAAAGTATAGGACACCAGTGACTTGGGATAATCCAGTGAACAGGATTGTGATAGGTCCAGAATTGCTCAGGGAAATGGAGAAAGAGGTTGTCAAGATCAGGCAGAAGCTGAAAGGAGCACAAGACAGACAAAAAAGCTATGCAGATAAGCATAGGGTGAACAAGGAGTTCAGTGTTGGGGATCATGTTTACCTCAGAGTGAGGGCAAGGAAGAGTTCCTTGAAGCTTGGTAGTTGTGCCAAGTTGTCACCGAGATACTGTGGGCCGTTTGAAGTGCTTGAAAGAATAGGGCCAGTTGCATATAGACTTACATTTCCTGCTAGCACTAGAGCTCATAATGTTTTTCATGTTTCTTTAATTAAGAGATATGTACATGATCCTAACCATGTGATAAATTGGGATGTGATTCAGGTGGAACCCGAGGGAGAGTTCCGAATTGAGCCAATGCGCATCCTCGACAGGAAGGTCACCATGCTCCTGAACAGAGCCATAGGGCAGGTAAAGGTGCAATGGGAGCACTTCGGACCTGAAGAGGCTACATGGGAGCTGGAGGATCCCATGCGATTGGCACATCCATTTTTGTTCAATTCTGCGGAAGACTGAGGTGATACCAGTGTAGCATTTTGTTCAATTTTGTAAGCTCTGAGGACAGTGCTATTGAAGGGGGAGAGAAATGTAACACCCCGGTTTTGACCCCGTTGCATTATATGTATATGATGTATATATTGTAATGATCATGGTGTGGAGCTAAAGTCCAAGGCCCCACCATCGATCGGTTATGCTATGTTTTGGATTTAAAATTGCCGTCGATGGTATATCGGGGCATACGGCATACATATTAAATTGTCATCATGTAAATATGCATCTTTAATTAAAATGAACCTGACCAGCTACGCTCGCGGCAACTAAAATGAGAAGGTGCATGATTTTCACAAGGGTAAGGGTGGGGAAACTGTTAAACCTTGGCCAATGAGAGAAAAACCCATGTGCCATCTTCCCTTGTCTTATTCCAACCACTTTCATTAAAAATGGCTGCTGGTGGTTGAGGCAGTTAATGGTCTTTGGGAGTGGGGTGGCAGGACTGTCAGTCCTCAACCACATGCACACTCCACCATTGTTGACTTCACGATGGCAAAAGAAACCATCGCCATCACTCACGCACTCTCCCCACTGCTACGTATCCTCACTGTTGTCTGTCCATCCGCGGGCATAAGCGGAGATATTATCCTCACGCAGGGACCATTATCAGCTCATTATTTCATGCACAGGATCTTCCTGGTTTTTACCCACACGGTTTTCCTCTGCAGTTCGACGGATGATGTGGTCGTATCCTTCCTCACGGGATGATTTGTGGGTGTTGCGTTGCTGTTACTCACGAACAGGTCGGAAGACTGTAAATTCCTTCCCAGCAGGTCTGTGTAAGTTTTTTCCCGTGACTGAAACTGTGTAAAATGGGCTGTTGTTTTCCTCACGTTTGTTGGTTGGTAATGCATGCTGTTGCGCTTTGGGACTGTTGCTTCCCATGTTGTGAGCGGTGCTCACTGTTTTGTGGGGACTGTATGATCCGCTTTGGAGTATTTTCCCTATGATTGTGTTGTTGTTACACCTTGGGGCTGCTATAGATTGCTTGGAGTCATTTTGGCCACGAGAAGGCCAAGAACGACTCAGGAATCATTTCCCCTGTCCAGTTGTAATTGTTGTTTAATTGCCTGCGTGCAATGGTTTGTCTTCAGACTCTATCAGGAGCAGGGATGGGGCTTGGTTTTGCTTGATAAACCTGGTGACTGGAACCCACACAGACAGGGCTAGAGGGCTAGCTTTCTTCTCCACAACCCCTGAATAGCACTGGAATGGAATGCAGGGCCTGAGGGATTGTGTAGCAGAAAAGGGACTGATTCCTTGTGTTGGGTGTGTGTGGGTGTCGTAGAAGTCAGGCTAGTTCTGGTGTAGGTGTTCTTGGCTCCGCAATGATCCCACCAGCTTAGCATTGAGCCTTCCCAATCTCCTTGATGGCCTGATAAACCCAACTGTGTTGGCTTGGCTGTGTGTGTTGTGTATACCCTTGGCTATGTGTAAGCCTGCTTGTTCCCTTATTCCTTGGAGAATCATGCCCAGCTCGGGGGTGGAAGCACTGCTGAGAGATTAAGGAGCACGCTGGCCTATGGATGGGTGGAACGTTGCAGCGACGTAGCTAGTTACGGATCGAGCTCTTCATAAGATAAGTGATCTTGTCCATTTCTACTTCCGCAACTATATTTACAGTTAATGATAATGTTGAACATGTTGAATGAATGCATGTATGAATGTTGTTGGTTTCCACTGTGTATGATGATTAATTGCATAGGTGCATGTTTTACTTCAATGTATTTCCATTCAGCATTTTGTTTCAGCAATTTTGTGCATGCTTATGTTCATGGGGCTCTTAGCCCGGGTGGTTTAGGTAATGGTGTTTGCGTCCTCTTGGCCGGTCGGAGGCTTGGGGATGTGGCAAAGGTCTTTCTGAACAACACCAAGCTTTTCTTAAAGGTGTTCCAACTCTACTCGAGGCAGATCCTTCGTCAGTACATCATCATCCAAACCATCATCATCTACATATTCAATATCTGAATACTGATTTATCACCATCTATATCTCCAGTATGTGAATACTAACAGCATCATCATCTATATCTTCCGTATAGAAATACTGAAATCATCATCATCTCTATATTTAGTATAGAAATACGAAATCACCATTATCTATATCTATATTATGTAAATACTAAACTATCATATATATCTTCAGTATGGGAATACTGAAATCATCATCATCTATATCTTCAATATGGGAATACTGAAACATCATCATCTCTATATTCAATATAGAAATACTAAATCACCATCATCTGTATCTACAGTATCATCATCTGCATCTTATCTTGTATGTAGAAATATCGGATTTCTACGTGTTACGTCGGAACACAGGGTTCTTTGTCCTCACAAATATGGTTATCACATAGAATCATTGTAGTGTCCATCTTTAGGTCAAAGAGACCTGATATCAGCTTCTGAAGCCATATGGCTTCACAACTTAGTAGAGCAATCTACTATGTATTCTGCTTCAACCATGCTAAGAGAAACACTGGACTGTTTCCTACTAAACCATGAACTCATAGCAGACCTCAAACAAAAGCATATACCTGATGTGCTTTTCCTATCTGAGATACTTCCATCCCAATATACATTTGTGTAGCCATACAATCTATACTCATGGCTACCATCAAAGTATAGACCAAAGTCTATAGTCCCTTTCAGATATCTCATCACTTGTTTTGCAGCTACTAGGTGAACCCGTCTTGGTTGAACAAGATATTGACTTAAGGTGTTCACAGCAAAACAAATGTCTAGTCTGGTATTTGCTATGTACATCAATGACCCAATGATCTATCTGTAGTGAGTCACATCCACTAACTCTAATGAGTCATCAGCTAACAGCTTCAAGTTGGAGTCCATGGGTGTGGCCATGACTTTGCATTTCAACATATTGAATCCTTTCAATATCTCTACCACATACTTTCCCTGGTTGAGAAAGATTCCTTCTAAACTTTGCCATACTTCCAGACCTAGGAAATAATGCATTAACCCAAGGTCTTTCATCTCAAATTCTTCTACTGGTTTCTTCTTGCTTTCCATGATCTATTTCTCATCCACATATAGTAATAGAATGACAGGTACATTTTCTACAACCTTGTAGGAAAGGTTATAATTTGACTTTACTCTTGGCAAAGCCCATGCTCATCAGGAAACTATCTATTCTTCCATACCAAGCTCTAGGAGCTTGCTTCAAGCCATAGAGGGCCTTCTTCAACTTGAATACTTGATTCCATCTGTCTTCAACTTCAAATCCTTGTGACTATTCGATGTAAAACTCTTCCTCAATCATACCATTAAGGAAGGATTGTCTTTACTTCATCATGGAAGAAACTACCATGATAGTTTTGAAGGAAATGTACATTGCTTGCCGGAGTAAGTGTCTCTTCAGAATTAATTCCCTCTTTCTGATAGAAACCTCTAGCCACAACTCTTACCTTACTTCTATCAGCAACATATCTTATCTTTCCAATCCATTTGGAAGATACCACATTTATCATTCTAGTATCACAACATCTTCTATGAGTTTGTCTTCGCAGGTCATCAACATATCCTAGTCTTCTGCATTCAACCTTGAAGGTTGGAACCCACTTTACTCTTGGTAAAGTCTCGATCCATCACAAAGCTATCCATCTTGTCATACCATGTCAAACTCAGATATAATTTTCTGTAGTCATTCCCCCTGAACTGGAGTATCATCTTCCCTCTTCATTCTGTACAGGTGGTTCTATGCTTGATATATACTGGTCAATAGAGTATGTCATGTCATAGTCTATTCTTTCTCGGGAGAATCACGAACCTTGCTTTGTACACTTGTTCCATCATATCGTATATATCATTCCCCATGATCAACTGTTATTCTTTGATCATAGCATTCTTTTCTTCATCTTGAGTTATCTCTTGTAACCATGGTGGTCTTCGTCCTTCAAGGTGGATCTGAAGCTCTTTCTTCCGTCATGGTGTCTCTGACCCTAGGAGCTTTAGATTCATGTTTATTGGAGTGAATCTTGAATTTTCATCACTTGTTCTTTGGAACAAGTCTCATCCTTCTTTTCTTATAGGAGGTTGTACA
>LPNX010063049.1:70162-154598 GCA_001517045.1 Pseudotsuga menziesii | reverse complement strand
GTCTTCAGCTTCATCATCTTCTTCATTCATGATAGCATCGTTTCTTATCCAAATGCTGAGGTGGATAAGCAGTTCTTCAAGAGTTGAGATCTTCATATTCGTCATTGATTGAGGGATCTTCTTTGGAAGATGAGAGCTTGCCTCTTCAGAGACGAGCTTCTTCTTCTTCCCAAAGTCTGCTGAAAGTAACCATTTCCTTCTGGAACACATTTCTTGAATGAATGAATTCCATGATCCTGGAAAGCCATTCAAGGTGGCCATCACCACTTCTGCATTCTTCACTTCTTCTTTCCCTGCTTGAAGTTATTCTTTGATTTGAGAGATCCCTATGACTGCATGGTCTCTGCGTTCTGGATCTTCACATTCTTCAGCTGATTTCTTAAGGTCATATTCCGATCTATGTTCTTCCCTTCAAATAGCTTGGTCAAGGAATCAAACCTCATCGATGTCTTTAGGGAAGACACTTGTAGTACAAGTTGATTCGTGACTAAATCATCAATGATCTTTTGGGCTTTCAACCAAGTTCTTCTTGAGAAAGGCTTCTAGCCTCATCTCCCTCTGAAACCGGAACCTCTATGCTCATCTAGGTGTCCAATTCATTTTCTTCAGAGAGATCATATACTTCTAGGCTTGGAAGTTGTCCACTTCACCAAGCTTATCATCAAGCTGATGTCATAGATCACTTTGAAATGAGAACCTCAAATGAACATAGCAAAGGATTAGATCTTACCGATTTGAGGTGTCCGTCCTGGTTCCGGAGCTGGCTGATCTAGGGTTTGTTACAAAAACCCTAATTTCAAAAAATTGGAATCATTCATATATTATTGGCTAGAGAAATAGATCTCTTCAAATGGATCTATCCAATGTACTCTATTTCTTAAAACATTGGAGGGAAGCTCCCAGAACAGGAAGCACTAATTTTCCAATTTCTTTAGCAGAAATGTTTGTTACTATTTCTGTGATATCTCCAAAATTTATGCTCCTCTATGTCTGCAATGTTGTACTGAGGTAACATTGCATGTCCCTGATCCAACACTATAGGTTTCATCAGAATTGGTTTCACCATTTCTGATTTATGATCCGTTTCCCAAGGTGACCTGTTACAAGACTGTTCAGAACAGTGAAGTTGTACCACATGCCACATGTCACTGGTTCATCTTCTAAGTCTGATATTCAGACCACCTAAACTAAAATCCATGCCCTTTCTATAACATCTTCAGGAATTCTATTTGGACCTCTGTAGCCCAAGATATTGAAATTCATCCCAGGTGTCATGTTTAGGGATGAATTCTGGAAGAGGCTGGAACCCTAACTTGGAGAGAACATATATCCTGAATACAGTGAATCTGAGAATGAATTTTGGACATAGTGTTCATCAGGATTTTATATTCGGTCCCTACAATTTTCACCTCTTTATCCTTTGCCAATCGTGGAATATAGCAAATGTAACAAAACGTAGCAGTTTTAGTATTTAGGGTTTTTCTAGCTCGGGGTCAAACTAGGGCTTGACTTTCCCAGAGTTTCACCCAACCAAATTTCTTGATCCAGGTCTCTAAACTTCAGTTTTTATGAGGATAAAAATCGTATGCTTGTCTCACTCAAAAATTCCTCTTCTGTAGAAAGCCCTAATTTCCACATCGAAAACTGAAAATGCTCGGAATTGAATTCCGCTTCGACAGAAAGATGCGCCCTTTAATGAAGAGTCATCCTAGCATACTTTTGCTGATGGATTATGGAGAGAAACCCAAAAATTAAGGAGCCCTAGCTTTTGTAGCTACACAATGTCTTCTTCTCAGCTTAGCTCTGATACCATGTTAAATTTTCATATGCTTTAGCTAAGACATTAGTATTTCATTTCATTTTCATAACAAAAGCATATAAACAGGATCACTGAAAGATAGACAAGCACAACCATACAAAAGGAACACAAAGATTTATCCTGGGAAAAACCTAGCAAAATCTTCCTCAATATAGATGCCCCAAAAAGATAAAAGATAAAACCAGCAAGGAGATCAAATCCTGCTCCTCCTCCTTCTCCAGCTACTTCTCTTCTCCACTAATGCGCTATAGAAGTGAGAGTGTGTGTGTCTCAAATGAGGAGCACTACACCTCTATTTATATTCATCTGTTCACTTAAGTTAACTCATTTGACATGTAGGCTTGAGTTAAATCATGTAGGCTCGAGTTACACATGTAGGCTCAAGTAACCACATTGGGGTGCTGATGACCCACCTTTACAATTAGAGGGGACTACCTCATGACTCTTGTTAGTTATTCTGATTAGGAGCATCGGGGTACAATGTAATACAAGTGGTTCTCCCGGTAGGACCATTGGGGACCACAAAAAGATACATATAGAATATTCTTCGAAGTTACAATATTTCAACAAATAGGTAAGAATACAACCCAGCTTCTGACACAAGGACTCCTCTACAATCGAGGACTCTGAGTTTTGTTGTTCCAAGACTCTGAAGATATACCACCAGCATAACTTTGCTCTCCAAAAATTTATTGATTAGCCCCATTCCAAGGCCTCTATTTATACTTTGGGAAATAGAGTGGTTTCGAAGCTTGGGATGGTTGAGACAGTTGGGATAGTTATGGATTGGGGCCCAACTAATCTCATTTAATATCGATTTATATTTTTTAATGTCAAATTAAGGTATACACAGGTATTAATATAGGAAACTCGCGTATGAAATGTGAGTTGCGTAAAGGGAACTCATGTATGCAAGGTATACGCGGGTTGCAATGCACATAGTTGTGTATGACATGCGAGTTGCTCAAAGGGAACTCGTGTATGCAAGGTATACGCGGGTTGCAATGCACATAGTTGCGTATGACATGCAAGTTGCAATGCACATAGTCGTGTATGACACATGAGTTGCAATGCACATAGTCGCGTATGCATACTAAAACTCAGAATAAAAATATATAAGGCTGGTCTGAAGATAATGCATCAAAGGTCATGCACATCTATATTTTTTTTTCCACTTCAATCCAAATTGTCCTTTTGTGTACTGACATGGTGAATGTCAGCACTCAGATGGAGAAGTGCCATTTTGGATGATAACAGATTCCCCCTAATGTGTGAGGTTAGAGAGAAGCGATGGCCAAAATACATTAGAATCTTAGTCTTGGAGAAATCAGAAGTCCAAGGAAGTAGAGGAAGTACCTAAAACAAATACATATCAATGTCGCATACAAAATCAGATCTGAGGATGCCATGTTCAATATACTAGAACACTAGCTCCTTTATAATATTTGATTACATCATATGATATGGGTACAATACCACGTATATTACAAAGGTGGATCGAAGCCACAATATACAATGATGAGTCTTCAAAATATGTAAGCTGTGTGAGGTGAACACAACAAAATCTTGCGCAACTTAGGTTATAGATGTGAACCTAAGGTTTTCGTCAAAATCCAAAGGAACCAGTACAATCTAGGCGATGTGAATAGATGTGTTGAAGTTGAACATGGAAAGGATTCAACAGATTTTCAATCAATAGGTGAAATTGACAACTGAAGCAAAGGAGTTCACCAATGATGATAGTGAATCCTAAGGTACCATTGTCAAAACTCTAGGTATTTGTCTTCAGGAAGTGCTGATGAGAAACCATGCTGTGATGAGGAAGGAAATAAATCCTCCAACGGATCACAAAAGTGACTAGGAACTGGATAAAGGAAGGCAAACACAAGTAATAGTCAGACAGGATAATGATGGAATCAAGATAATAAGCAGAAACAGGGATAAATCCTTGGACAGTGAGCATGACACAGAGATGACCCAAGGCAGCTTTTAACTTTGTAGATAGGACAAGTAGACTTAGCTGTCATGTAGGAGACATGATCAGATTCCCCATGTATAAAGGACAAGTGGAGGAGTAACAAAACTTGAAGTGACAGCTGAAACTAAAAGTGTACACTGAGACATGAGTATCAGAAAGTTTAGAGAGTGCTATGTTCAAGGAGGATATGTTTCCACCGTCTGTAACCCAAAAAGAAAACTTCTTCCTTATCTTTCCTAATAAATTTTAACGAGTCCAGGAAATTCAACTCAGGTCTCTCTTCAGTTTTGACAAGCTTGAAGAGGGGAGAGAATAATGCTTGATTATGTCAGTGATTCATGGATTTTATGAGCCTAAACTAGTAAATGCTCATTGGTGTTTTCATGTTTAGAGAGTCTGAAAAATCAGAAGAAGACTCTAGGGGGTTCCTTTTTTGTCCAATTTAATCTCCTGAGGCCGGAAAAGTATAAAACATACCATAGAAGAACTCTCTTATATTTTGAAGAAGAAAAGGTGTACCTTTTTCGCACTTAGTGAGGGAGGTCCGAAAAAGGTTAAATTACCACCTACCCAATGCTCCTTCAAGAGCAGCATATAGCTTGAGTTTTACGAGTGTGAAGGAAATCAAGATCACTCAGAAAGATCCATTTGATTACGAGGAATGGGGCTTACAATAGTAAACTCGATGCTTTGTTCTTAGTGTTTAACGAGCATGACAAAGACATAAAGTACACTCAAAATATTTTTCATGTTTAGGTCCAGAGCACGAAAAAGAGAAAACTAAGCTCATACCGGGTGCTCCTTTTCTGTAAGTTTAGTCCCTCAGGTCCTAAAAAGTGATAAATCTATGCCTGAGAATAATCTTCTCAATTCTGTAGAAAAGAGAGTGATCATTTCTCGTGTTATTCCAAATGGTCCAAGAAAGTGATAACCTACCACCAATGTGGATGCCCATTAACATATTTTTAATGAGCCTGAATGAACAAGTTTAATCGAAAGTCAAGTCTATTTTGAGGAGTTAGACCTAGGCCTAAAGAAATTCCGTAAGGGCAGGGAGCCTTATAAAGGGGATAGCTTGCAAAAAGAGACAAAAATGAGGCTCAATTTGGCATGAAAAGTAGCTAAGAAGGATCCCCTAACCTACGAAAAATGTGGCATGAGTACCAAAAGACAATAATGTGTTCTAAACTAGGGTACTCATGGAAGGAAAGCCCTATCCATGGAATAACAATGGTATAGACAAGGTAATCATGGTTAAACACCATAGTTCATGGTCAAAGTAGTGATTGTAGGGTTAAGTTGGATTAGGTATAAATGCAAAAATGAATACAAATGACCAAAATACTAACCTATATGAGTGAATAACAACTTTTAAATAACCTTGGACCAGTTGCATTAGGAAAACATGATATGGCATTAGTTTGATTTTTTATAAAAAATAAAATGATAGGCTAAAAACCCCACATTTTGAATTTATTTCTATAAATAGTTCAAAAATAGAAATCAAAATCACCATTTGATATTTTTACCCAATATAGGCAGTTTTCACCTCTAACTTCAATCACTTGGTGTGGACAAACCAGTGGATGATTTTCAAATCTGCAAGTGTCAGGTAAGTCATCTCTTCATGCTCTTTCATTTCATCCATTCAAATTTTCAATTTTATGCAAAATTTTAATGTTTTAAGCCAATTCTAAAGGGGCCACGCTATATACACGGGTATGCGACTTACACAATTGCATACACGCATTTTATACGCAACTTGTCTGAAGGAAACCTGCGTATGATATGCAACATGTCCAAAGGATAGTCGTGTATACTGTGTGACATAGAAAAAGTATAATTAGGGCCAAAATCAAAGTTTTTTAATGTTTGATGTTGGCTTTATGGGCAGGCTAAAACATGGTGTTGGAGTGGAGGGAGAGGGAACATGAAACCATGGACCAATATGCACTTTGAAGTGCCCCCATGGTGCACACATTACGACAAAGTGGGTTGCTAAATTTCTTTTGTACTTCACCTATGCGATCTAATGTCTGTTTGCTGGATTTTTTTATTAACTACTGGGATCATGATCTAGGTGCATTTGACCTACAAGGTGAGATTCTAGAAATTGCACTGGAAGAAATCTATTTCATTGCACGTTTGTCACGACGAGGAGCATATGTCAACTTGGAAGGTACCGATAGGGGCGGTGACCTTATAAGTGTTCAGGACTATATCAACACTTACTACACGCCCGACACTCTGAAAAGGGGAACTTGCATCCCTATTGTACATATTCGTAGCTTCCCATTACAGGTGTTGGTAAGCACAATACTGAGGGTTGCAAGATTTTCACCACTCTATCTTGCAACTCGAAACCAAATGAGAATTGTTGTGGAGTGCCTACAGGGAGCTTTATTTGACTAGTGCTCGAGAGTAATCTCGATAATGAAGAAGCAACTCTATGATTGCAAGAGAGGCCAACGGAATAACTTTGGCTATTCTAGTATATTGGTGGCCTTTTTCTTTGAGAGAGTTCCCGTCCTCATCCCTGTAGTACCTCTACCAACTTTATCTCCCTGTCAGCCTAAATCGAGTAGGTGGGGAGAAATTTTTTCCGCCAGGGTGGCGGTGGCTCAGTTCAGAGTGTCTACGATGGTTAATTCTACTTATGGTGGGGAAGGAAGCTAACAACATTGGAGTAGTTTCCATATGCTAGGATGGATTTTCGGGGTGACAATGACCTTGTCCTCCCTTCTAGAGGAGCATGGGGAGCATCAGGTATTTTGGTTTTTCAAGTTTTTAAATTTTTATGCATTTTTAATCATAAAATATATATACATATGTATAAAGTTTTTAATCCTTTTAATGTTTAAACTGCAGATATTGGACCAATCCACCCTGATGGGTATCCTCGTATGTATGTGTGACTAGTGGCAGGAGAGGTTCAGAGTTTGATCAGATTTCTTGAGGGGAAGCTGGTCAAGCTTACCCAAAGAGTCCCTGCTTTACACATCAAGTAGATCCCTGCCATTATGCTGGAATTAGTGGTTGGTATCCCACCTACCTAAATACGCCTTATGAGGAGGGTAGCTAGGGCGGTACTTGTTTACATAGAGGCCGTAGAGGCTGCTGCAGCTGAAGAAGATGAGGAGGCTCAGGAACAGGATGACCAAGATGACCGAGGTGACTAGGGTGGTCAATATTAGACCTAGCAACATTTTATGGATTACGATCCAATTTTTGTACATTTTTGTATATTTATACAGCTATGACTGGATCTGAGGATCAAGAACTCGCCCTATCTATATGGAAAAATATTCACACACACACACACACACACACACACACACACACACACACACACACACACACACACACACACACACATATATATATATATATATATTTCCATTTTATTTACATGTGTTTTGCAATGTATCTGTTGTATATTTTATGGAATGTGTGTCAAATGCCAATCTAAGATATAATTCGCATATGCATCAGTTAATGAATTTTGACTTCTTGGAATGTGATTGAATGTAATAAAATAAAAATGTATTTCCAATAACCTAACTTGCAAAAACTAATGTAATAAAATAGGGTTTCGCACCTAATAAGCTCAATTGAGTTGGGAAACCACGAGTTGAGAGTCAAGCCTAACTTCCAACTGGGTGATTCCATGTGACATAGAATCCCATAAAATCTTAATGACGTCCCTGTATTCAGCCACATTATTGGTATCAGGACCTAGGAAAGTGCCTCTAGAGGAAACTAGTTATCCTGAGGGTGAGTAAATAACCCATGCTAATGAATCCAGCTTGCAAGTGTGACGACTAGCACCATATGAAAAAACCTATGAACCACTTAGAAGACATATATAACAACCAAGAGATGATATAAGAATAGAAACTAGCTAGCTATTGTACATAAATTTACATACAATAAAAATACAAGAAAAAGTGTTAAGCCTAGGCATAGTACTTCTTCTTGTAGAGCCCATTTCTAGGCTCAGGAAGCTTATTCCCTTTAAAATCAGTTAATTTATATGCCCCTTTCTTCAGTACTTTCGACACGACATAGGGTCCTAACCACATAGACCTGAATTTCCCTTCCCTCATGGGTTCTTTGTCCTGGTCTCAGAGCAAGACAAGCTCCCCTTCAGAAAATATCCTAGGTTTGACCGATTTATCATATTTATTTTTCACCCTATTTTTGCGAGCCTTATTTGTAGTCATCGCATCTCTACATAGTCCATCTAGATGTTCTAATTGTAGCAAACATTCTTCTAACTCAGTCGTATCAGGTAACACATGAATGGAAATGTTTAAAGATGAGATTTTACATTCAACCGGGGTTACTTCTTCCACTCCATGAACAAGTTGGAAAGGTGAGAACCCCGTGGCAGTTTTCACATTAGTTTGATAAGTCCAAAGTGTAGGATACAGCATGATGTTCCAATTTGACTGAGTTGTGTTAATAGTATGCTTTAGATTAGTCTTCAAGTCTTATACCAAAATCCTATCACCATCATGTGATAAGAACTTTGACATACCTACTTGCCCTGAATCCCAGCTCTTGGAGTGGAAACTCATGGTTATTATCAATATTTCATGAAAATTCCCAGCACCATTCTTCCTCTATTTTCCAGAAGTGGTACCTTATTCACACCGCCTATTCCTTGTTGTCCACAAGTGATGCCACCACTTATGGCCCTTAGTCCATAATCATTTTTTACTATAACCACTGTGTCATTGAAGGATAAATGTGGTACCCTTGGTAAAGAGGGAAAAAGAGAAGTTTCTCAAGGCTTCTAGATGATAAGCCTTGTGTCCTCCCTTATCCCTATTGTTGTGGGTCAGTTGAGTTTGAGATCCCTCATCCTAGGATCTTAGAGGCCACCTCACCCACCAATATCTCAACCTACCCTATCCATTAAGCCTTATAAATATGAGCTCATAGCCATGGTTGAGGAGAGAACTCTTAAGGTATTGTTATGTTATTGGATTGATCACTTAGCCCAAGACCATTTGGAGAGCATAGAGAGCTAGACTCATAGCTTATGGGGATGAGAATGTTTGGTTTCATGGAGATGCATGTCAACACTAAGGCTTGGTTGTAAACTTCTTCATATTTCTATATTAATGCAAGTTGATTTCTGTCCCACATATATTGTTGTTGTTTGATTTCACATGTATGTTGTTATATTCCTTAGTCACTAACATAGATTAGTAGATTATATTCTGGTGGTTTCGATATGTTTGTGTGTTAAAGCTTATTGTAGGTACACAAGGTAATGATCAAAGCATTACATTCCAGGGATCTACGACATCTAGGGAGAGTCTTTAACCTATGACCTCTATTTGTTCTTGATCTGAACCATTCAGACCAGTGGAACACCCTGCTGTCTGCAGGAGGTGAAATATTCTAGTTAACAAATCCGGTGACTCCAATCATATCAAGTTCTGACCATCATGTCAGTTTTCCCAGAGAAAAGTTCCCATTCTATGTCAAGCTCGTTAAAAAATGAAATAGCACCTAACCATCATGTCAGGTTCTGAACATCATGTCAGTTTTCCCTGAGCAAAGTTCCCATTCTATGTCAAGATCATTAAAAAATGAAATAGCACCTGACCATCATGTCAGGTTCTAACCATCATGTCGGTTTTCCCTGAGCAAAGTTCCCATTATATGTCAAGCTCATTAAAAAATGAAATAACACCCGACCATCATGTCAGTTTTCTCTGAGCAAAGTTCCCATTCTATGTCAAGCTCATTAAAAAATGAAATGGATCTCCTTAAGCATAGTTTACCTTTTTGTTTCAAGCTTGCATAAAAATGAAACCATGTTCCAAGCATAGTTACCTTCTATTTCAAGCTTGCATAAAAATGAAACAGATCCCCTTCCCTTGAGTCAAGTCTTCACTTTAGTGTTAGAACTTGAACATTCTTTTCACCTGCCTGATTCTCATTCTTCCTACCCCCCTGGTGAACATTTTCACATTAGTAACTAGGTTTTTAGGTTGGGTATGGAAGAAGAATCGTTAGATGAAATGAATCTTGGGAGGCATGTCAAGCCCCTAGCAAACATGCTAGGGGTAAGCTTCACTAGCAATCATGCTAGGAGAAAGATTCCAACCTCTGTATACCATGTTAATGGGATTTTTCAAGCATAGTTTACCCATTGGCTTCAAGCTTGCGTAAAAATGAAACCATTCCCTGAGCATTCTTTCAACTGATCTTCGAGCTTGTTAAAAACAGTAAGATGGTGTCCAGCTTACTTTTCATTTTTCGTGCTCTGGTTAAAACATGAAAAGTGGTTTGAGCTTAGTTTATTACTTTTTCGTACTCTGGATTCAAACATGAAAAAGGATAATAGAGTCCTCTTTAAGCTCTTTTCGGACTCTTAAAATGTGAAAAGATAGTCGAGCGATCTTGTCTTATTCACGCTCGTTAAATTATTTGAAGAGTTGTTCGTCCGATGATAGGTTATCTCTTTTTTGGTTCAGATAGGACTATTTACGAAAAAGGAACACTCCAGCCAATCATGACTGGAAGATTTCTCTAAGGTATGATTTTACACTTTTTCGAGCCTTAGAGACTAAATCATACAAAAAAGAACCCCTTTGGTGTCTTCTTTTGTATCCGTTCAGATTCTATAAACATGAACAATACCGAGTTTTCTTTCAGTGGACTCGTTAAATTAAACATTGAGAGACCCACTTTGGGAATGAGCCCCTCCTCTCTCAGGTTCATAAAACATATGAGTCTAGACTTGTCTTCTGAGAAGCTATATTGAGTGTTTATTACCCTCTTTGAACTCGTAAAACTGAAAAGAGGCACTCATCAATCATGATGGGGGAAATGGGAAGGGAATAATTTTGCAAATAATGGCAGTTGTTTGTCGTTACCTTTGAACATGGCACTTGTCTGCACAATCATTTCAGTCAATTGGGTATTCAATTGATCTCCGTGACGATCCACTTTCATGAGTCATGTCAATCCTTTGAGTCTTTCAAAAGAATGCATTGTCCACTGTCGCATTGTGTGTTTGTCTCATTCAGTCATGTTTCCAAGTCTTTTTGTCATGCCGCCCGATGTTCAAAGGGGATTTGAAGAAGTTTTACCTCGGCGGTCTACATAGTCTTTGTGTTAGTATCTTTGAGTCATTCATATGGTTACTACATTCACATCATTCCAGAACTATGTTCTGAGTTTCATGTCGTCGATGTGGGACTCATCATGGCCCTCCTTCGACGAGACTATTCCTGTCGACTTTAGCTCATCATCTGGGAAATAGCCTTAAAAACAATATTTGGTACCTTGAGATCTATATTTCTTAGTGACAGATTCTCTCGCTCTTGACATAGGTTCACATCATTTACCTTTGATCGATAGAATCAACTGGGTTTTCGACATCAGGACATCTATTCACACTCAGTAGATTGTACTAGGGTACCTTGGGAATAATTGACATCAATGGGGATCTCCCTCGCACTTGTTAACAGTTCACATCATTGGTTGGTAATCAAGTGCTTTCTACCATGTTTGACTTCAGATCATTATAATCACATGGATAGAATAGTACTTTGTGGAAGACAAGATGAAGACCCTGGGTATTTGTTTAAAGCGCTCATTGCTTTTCCCCAAGTTGCAATGGAGTTTTGTATATCTAGCATGGATCCACATTTGTATGGTCGTGGCTATGCTCAAATTTGCATCTATATGACATAGATCTAAGTTGTATGTCTGGTAGCTATGTCCAAGTTTGAGTCCTCTATCACATGGATCTACGTTGTATTCTAGTAGCCATGCTTGTTTATTCCTCTCATGGATCTGCCTTGTATTGGTCTGCAGCCATGAGTTTGGTTACTTGTGTCTATGAGTCAACATACTAATGTACTACAGATTCCTACTTGATGACATGCTTCGATCGAGCCAACATTTTCATCTCATAGCGATGACTTGTTCTCTCAAAGCTCTCGTTTATTGTATCCCTCTAAGACTCATACTTTGTGGGCATCCTGTTATACCAAAATCCTGTCACCATCATGTGATAAGAACTTTGACATACCTACTTGCCCTAAATCCCAGCTCTTGGAGTGGAAACTCATGGTTATTATCAATCTTCCATGAAAATTCCCAGCACCGTGCTTCCTCTATTGTCCAGAAGCGGTACCTTGTTCGCACCACCTATCACTTATTGTCCACAAGCAGTGCCACCGCTTATGGCCCTTAGTCCATAAGACTTTCTTTCCAGAACCTCTATGCCATTGAAAGAGAAAGGCGGTACCCCAGGTAAAAAGGGAAAAAGAGAAGTTTCTCGAGGCTTCTAGATGATAAGCCTCATGTCCTCCCTTATCCCTACTATTGTGGGTCAGTTTAGTTTGAGATCCCTCATCCTAGGATCTTAGAGGCCACCTCACCCACCAATCCCTCAACATACCCTATCCATTAAGCCTTATAAATATGAGCTCATAGCCATGGTTGAGGAGAGAACTCTTAAGGTATTGTTATGTTGTTGGATTGATCACTTGGCCCTAGACCATTTGGAGAGCATAGAGAGCTAGAGTCGAAGCTTATGGGGATGAGAATGTTTGGTTTCATGGAGATGCATGTCAACACTAAGGCTTGGTTGTAAACTTATTCATATTTCTATATTAATGCAAGTTGATTTATGTCCCACATATATTGTTGTTGTTTGATTTCACATGTATGTTGTTAGATTATTTAGTCACTAACATAGATTAGTAGATTATATTCTAGTGGTTTTGATATGTTTGCGTGTTAAATCTTATTGTAGGTACACAGGGTAATGATCGAAGCATTACATTCCCGGTATCTACGACGTCTAAGGAGATTCTTCAACCTCTATCCTCTATTTGTTCTGGATCCGAACCATTCAGACCAGTGGAACACCTTGTTGTCCGTAGGAGGTGAAATATTCTAGTTAACATCAAGGTCTTATTTATTTCCTCGACTTGACCATTCACCTGTAGGTAGAAATAAGATGAATGTTCTTGTTTAAACCCTAGAATAGTAGCCAATTTAGTCATCATGCTATTTTTGAAATGACTGCCATGGTTAGTGACAATCTCTTTAGGAATACTGAAACGCACGATAATCTGGTTAAAAATGAAAAAATATGTTGCTTCCCCATCAGCCTTATAAGTGGGCATTACCTCTGCCCACTTCATGAAGTAATCTACAGCGAAAATGATGTATTTGTGCCCCCCAGCAGAAAATGGGTTGCACGTCACGTAATCTATCCCCCACTTGGTGAAGGGGCCCACTATGATGATGGGAAATAATGAAGCAGGATGCAATTGCATCTTTCTGGTGTGAAACTAGCAAGGATGACAGCACTTCACGGCTTCCACACAATCTTTAAATATCATGGGCCAAAAATAACCATCACGTAAAATATTTTGGGCCGTTTCTAACCTAGATAAATGACCCCCACACACTTCACTATGGGAATAACTTAGGACAATCTCAGCCTTATCGTGAGTGAGGCACTGACGCAAAATAGAGTCTACCCCTCTTCTATACAAAGTATATCCAATGATGAGGTATTTTTTTGCATGTGTGTTCTTCCCACAAAAATCTTGTAGGACAATTTAGAGTCTAGAGATAGATAAGCATATCTCCATACCATGGGTCATAGGTGGAAATCAAGAAAATGTGCTCATCTGGGAATGAGTCTTCTTCAATTGCTATATCTTCTTCAACTGGAAATTCTGTAATGAGCTCTGCAAAAACTAAGGATTTGACGGATTTGACGGATTGAAAATCCAAGTCAAAATCCTAGAGAATGACTATCCATTTGTTAAATTTTCCTCCAACTATGCGTCGAGACAAGACATATTGGAAAGGATTTACATCTGCTACTACTACCGTACTCCTCAGTAAGATATAGTGATGTAACCTCCAAACAACATACATAGCTGCTAAGGCCAACTTTTTAATGTGGGAGTACCTAAGTTTAGGGCTGGCTAAAGCACAACTAAGGTAATAGACGACATTCTCTTGGAGCTTATCATCCTCCTGGACTAGCACTACCCCAATGGTCGACTCGGATACGGTCAGATACAATATAAAATCATGAGAGTAATCTAGCAGATGCAATAAAGGTGCTGACAACAAAGCTTTCTTTAATTCCTCAAACGCAAGTTGTGCAATCTCATCCCATACAAATGGGGTGTCCTATTTCAATAGGTGCATTAAACCTTTGGTGATCTTGGAATAATTCATGATAAAATGTCAAAGGAAGTTAGACTTCCCTTGCCGGCTCTGAAGTTTCTTGATGGAACGAGGAGGAGGAAGATTTACAATGGCCTCAACTTTCAAAGGATCCACCTGAATACCTTTGTTATAAACAATGAACTCAAGTAGCATACCTGAATTGACATAGAAAACACACTTGCGGGTATTCAAGCATATTTTATAATGTCTGCATCGTTCAAAAATTAAACACAAGTGATCTGGGTGATCGATCCTCTTATGAGAATGTGCTAGCAGATCATGAAGGTAGGGTTCGACAATAGACTTAATGTCATGAAAGAAAAAATTCATTGCCCGCTGAAAGGTAGCCCCTGCATTTTTCAATCCAAAAGGCATTTTCTTATACGCAAATGTACCCCAGAAACAAATTTTATGTTGGTCTTCTGGCTTGATTTGAATCTGATTATACCGGGAGAAACCATCCATAAACAAAAAAGCTTCACTCCCAACACAAGCATCAATGATTTGATCTAAGAATGGTGTGGGGTAGTTATCCTTTGCACAAGCTTTGTTTAAATCGTGAAAGTCAGTACAGAAATGTATTGTCCCTTGCTTTTTATTGATAGGAATAGGGTTGGATACCCATTCCGTCAAAGCTTTCAGGTAAATAAAACCAGCTGTCAGCAGCTTTTCAACTTCACCCTTAACGGTTTCCACTTTACGTGGATTGACGGGTGTAAGTTTTTGTCGAACTAGTTTGGCATCAGGATAGGTTCAGATTTCATGTTCGAGTGTCAATGGATCTATGCTTGGCATCTCCTCATATGACCAGGAAAACACGTCGTGAAATTCCTTAAACAAGGTCGTATAGATAGCAATCTCCTTCGAAGAGCAGTTTGCACCAATATATACATTTTCCACAACATTGGGGTTCGTAAAGATGTTGTTATGAATAGTAACATAAATTTTTTCCATATTCCCTTCGAAAAATATTCCCTCCCTTGGTAAGGGATTGATTCGTATATCAACATCACCTTCCAGTATCACATGGAACTCTTGATTTTCAATCGTGCTTAAATCTGGAAGAAAGTAGAATCTATGATTAATATCTTCACAGATATTATCTCGCCTACTCATGGCTTCCAAAATGGCTTCATCTGAAGTCAAAACCATGTCTAAGCAGTCATCAGTATACAAAGAGTTCTCTTCCCAAGAAGGAAAATAGGCTTCTTCCGGCTCCTCTGAGACTGTAAGAGGAACCGAAATAGCATCAATGGTGGTATTGATGATAGCTTGATATGCTACTTCCACTACCGATAAGGGAACTTCAAGTTCATAACAGGAAGGAAGGACCCAAGGATCCATTCTATCGCCAACCGTCATGATAGACTTCCCTACACTAGTAGAACCTAAGTAATTAATCGGGGCTGGGATATCTTATGTGCCCATTAATGATAAATACATTCCAGCCCCTAAGCTCTCTGAAGTAGGTTTGACCTGATCAACCAATGGAATGGTGGACTCATTAGTTTCCATGTGGCCCTTCTGAGTGAAACTGAGTTGGTCTACTACAACCAACTTCCCTTCATGTGGAAACACTACCACCCAAAGAACGGTCGATGCAATAGCAGATATGGCATAAGTCCAACTTCTCCCCAGAAGTAAGTTGTAATCAAATGACGCATCTATTACTTCTACTTCAACAGATACTTCCTTCCCTGCCAACTTTATCTCAAAAGCTGGTAGGATACCATGTGGACAAAATGACCTTCTGTCAAAAGCAGTAAGTAGGGTGTTCGATGGAACTAACTCTGGAGATCCAAGAGCCTTCCAGTAAGACAAGGACATGACACACATGGAAGCACCCTCGTCAACAACTAACCTTCGAATATTTTTTCCACCATGGATGACATCTATTAACAAGGCCACATGATATAGCAGGCGAATTTTGACATCAGACAAATTAAACTTCGCCATGAGGCTCGATGAATCCATACTACCTAAGGCTGCTAAGAGTGCATCTCGCTGAGTGGGACAACTCTGTAACACCTCCAAAGCTTACACCGCACAAGGGGTTTGGGATAAATCTTCAACTACAGAGTAATTGGCTGCATCCCTAGAATTAGGAATGTGCAATGCTTTCTTGAAGACACCTTTTGGTATCTTAGGCATAGTTTCAACAAGTTTTTCAATTGTGAGAGGGTTTGAAGTTTCTATAGACTTACCCTTCTTAGGAGCCTCTATCTCATAGTTCTTGTTTCTAGTCTAGAGCAAGGTCTGGGATTGAACCATGTTGATATAGTTATGGTCAAGCGCATTAGCAGTGCCCCCTGCTATGTTAGAAACTGAAGCTACATTCTGTCCTTGGGGAAAAAGATCCTTTAGAACAGCCGATTGTTGATTTTTTAGCAGCTTCTGAGCTTGATCCATAAGAGGGCATTGATGGGTCAAGTGATCTCCTGGCACAACTTAAAGGGAAATTTCACCTCTTTTTCCCCCCATTAGCATTATTTGTGGGATTTGGCTTGTTTTGGTTACCCTCACCTTTCTTCCCCTTTTTCTTTTTCCCATTGAGCTACTGATTTCCCTTTTGGGAGGATTGAGAAAAAACATTTGTGTTTTGAGATGAGGGGGCAGCCTTTGTTGCCTTCATTGTAGACTGTTTAATGGACAACTCATGGATTTGTTTCACCAAAGATTCTACAGTGGGAGATTTAACTGAACCAAGCACACCATCGGCATGGGGTCTAGGCTTAGGTTTCTCAACACTATGTGTTTGTCGCAGTGCATCAGGGATGATTTCATATAGAATCCCAGACTGAGAGTATATCAAATCTAACTATTGGGCCTTGAGGATAGCCTCTTCCTCATCAGTTATTCCCAAAGTGGATACATCCTTAGATATATATGGAAATATGAACTTAAGGAACCAGTCTAAAAAAAACTCGAGAGGGATAGTGGCCTTAATGAGCCTTTTCCACCTTCGCCACTCTTGGATGTGATCCGAAATATGAGTTGCTTTGTCCTACTGAAAGGTGGACGATAATTCTATGCTAGCATCATACTGGATGTGAAGTTGGAAATGGTTAAGGAACACATTAGCTAAGTCCCAAAAACTATCAAACGCAGCCGAGGGAAGTTCAATGTACCACTTTGTTTTGGCACTAGTCAGATTTCTTTGGAACAATCTCAACCAAATGGTGTCATCATTCAATGAGTTGGAAGAGCACCAAAAGTGAAAGGTGGTGACATGAGCCCCTGGGTCTTCACCAACTTTTCCTTCAAATTTTGGGATATCCAAGGGTAACTTGGTAGGGAAAAAATTCCACGTGGTATCATGTTTCACTAGGCATTAAATTGGACAATTCTGGAAAGTTTAAAGTTGCCAAGAAAGGAAGTTTGGGCCTAACCAGATCCTGAAAAGTATGAGCATGGGAAGTAGAAGGACCTTCCCGCAAATTCCCAAATGTAAAAGCGGGGTTTCCCCTAGCTACCGGTTGCGAAGTAGTCGGGCTACTTTGAAAAGGATTCCACCCATAAGCCAGTGGATTGTTCATATGTGGTGCAATGTATGTTTTTTGAGCTGCTCCAGTTGAAACTAGAGTTTGGAAAATAGGAGCAGGTATCCCTCCGCTAAAAAGTGAGAAAGGAGAGCTCGTGAAAGGAGCCGAAAATGGCATTTGAAAACCTTGACCATAAGAGTTAGTGTTTCCAAAATGCACCCCTACATATGTAGGAATGGGGCCTACATATGGATTGGATGGGGGAATATGCCCCCCATTCCAAGGAAAACCCTAGACAAATGAAGAGGATCCAACAGGACCACTCTGGGCAGTGTGTGCAAAAGAAGGTGAAGCAGAAGGTACATTAGGTGTCCCAATGACCACCCCACCAGAAGAACCTGCTACATTTGTAGAAGCTAGTGGTTGAACCACCTGACTAGCTGGAGTTAAGGGAGTATCAGGTATATTTGTTCTACGAGTACCAATTGGGGGAGGTGGTACTCCTTTAGCCAGAACAGCTAGGATGGGGGTAGATGGACTTTCTCATGCACTACCATAAGTCTGCTCACAAGAACACCAATCATAGGTGAATTGAAAGGATGAACCTGGATGATCATAGGATCATTTAGGTTAGTAAGAGGTCAGTTAAAATTTCCCACAAACTCGTCAGCTTGCAAGTCTTCTATCTCTACTATGGTTGTATCAACCTGGTTTTTCCTAAGTTCTGGTTCACCCAAAACTTCACTAATTCCTACCAGTTCGAAAGAACTATCTATGTATAATCTCTACCTTTGAGGGGGCGGTGGAGGCTCCACTGTAGTAAACGAAGGAAGGATTTTCAACCTTCTTGACCTTTTGAGAGGTTCGTCCTCCACGATTGAAAATTTGACTCTTCACACCCTAAGGCCGGCTGAACACAAACAAACCACACAAGAATCACTACAAAATTTCCTAAAGCCACAACAAACACAAGGAGTATAAGATATGCTTTCTAGAAGAAAACTGAGAGACAGCTACTTGGCATCCTTGTAGATGTTATTAGGCACAAGCGAAGGAATCACCCACTACCCTCCCACACTTTCTACCAGAGTTACCTTCCAAGCCCGTAGAAGGTCAACCAAAAATATCCTTCCGGTGTACCTGTGTATGAACCCTAAATGTCAAAAGAGACTAAAGGCTACCGCAACTATACTGACCATATGTGGGGACAGTCACAAGCCTGGTTCGTACGCATCGGCAGAGTAGAAAATCCTGAAACCCTATCGAAAGACAGAAGTCCCTAGATTCGTAAAAACCTTGTTCTACACTTTGACAAGAAATCGGAGGGTTATATCCTCATTCCAAGCCTCCACGCGGCCTCGTTCTTCACTCGCATTTGAGAGGAGCTTCCCAGATACAATCAACATAGAAGAGGGTTTACTTATCGATTGGTAACTATGTCTGAATTTAAACACTTGCGGAGAGTTAAAACTCCCTATTCCACAAGTCTAGCCTAAGCTAGTTGGTGTATGAGCCTATAAAATAAATCTTACTAATAATTTTTAAATTATATCATTCATTTTAAGGGTTGTTCTTAGTCAGAAGGTAAATGTCGTGAAATACTTTGATTTTATAGACTCGATAAGAAAAAGTAAAATGATGTATAAAGAAAATTGCAACTACTTAAAGCAAATTTCTTTTCTTTTTGCAAATATAAGCTAATGAAATTGAAACTAAGTGCTATAAAACTAAGACTTCCTTTTATAATTTTTGAAATTTTATTTGAAAAAATACTAAAAAGAAAAACGACTAAATGCAAAAGTATAAGATGTTTTTCTTCACTTTTTCAAATTCTTCAAAAACTACAATGCAACTAAATGCGAAATTTTTTGAGCAAGTTTGAATAATCAGAGCATATAATAAGTAAAATGAAGTATAAAGGACCTAAAATAACCAAGTTCAACCAAATAAGAAGAAGACTCGGAAAAAACTGACTTGGAGAGACTATTGAACCCAAAACGTCCACTAGAATCATAAAAGAACAAGTGACACACTGACACTACAAAATTCAGTAAAGAACATAAAGTATCCAAGGCCCTAATCACTGACCTAGACACAAAGCACTGATCTTATCAACCAAGTAGGAGGACCAACTTCAAATCAGTAGATGAAAGAAAATTCAAACAAAGAAATCTCAAAGGCTTGAAAACAAGTACAAGGTGTGACATGCAAGAATTTTCTAGAATCAAAAGACTCCTAAGCAAGAAAAAAATCAAACAAGACAAGGACAAGAAAAACCTACTAAAAAATTATGCTGCTACAGGATATACATGACTGTGTATGCAGGAAACCCGCATACCATACGTGACTGGCTTATACAGAAACCCGGGTATACAATTTTCTATATGCGACTGTGTATAACAGCAACCCATGTATACAACTAAAAAAAATCAAAAAGAAAAAAGAAGTAAAGGATTCTGGGCACACTACACTGTGAATTAAAATCAAGATAAAAAAGACCACGCTCAGAATCAGAAAAAGAACAAAGACTGGTAAAGAACCTACAAGATAAACCCACAGCAGGCTGGGCTTCCCAATGGAGTCGCTAGTTCTGTTGTATAGGACATTTCACCCTTGTAACCTAGGGTCTAGGGTTACCAAATTACTATTATACTTGCAAAAAATCAGCTTTTATAGAAACTGGAATGAGAATAGGAATATATCTTGGCTTACCCGGTTTATGATAGTTGATCCAAGCTTGGTCTTCTCTCTCTCCAATCTTCTCCAAAGCTTCTAGGGATGCTTCTCTTCACTTGCAAAGAGCCAATTATTCAACCAATATCTCATACATATATAAATCAAAGGTTAGATGAAAAGCATATTAATAACATCATTGAACATATTCATTAAACCAATATACATGAGATAAGCACAATACAATATTGGAAGAAGAATTCTCTTTATTAACAAAAGGTGAATAGGTAAGAATACAACCCAGCTTCTGACACAAGGAATCCTTTGCAACCGAGGACTCTGAGTTTTGCTTCTCCAAGACTCTGAAGATATACTACCAGCATAACTTTTCTCTCCAAAAATTGATTAATTAGCCCCATCCCAAGGCCTCTATTTATACTTTGGGAAATATAGTGGTTTCGAAGGTTGGGATGGTTGAGACAGTTGGGATAGTTATGGATTAGGGCCCAACTAATCTCATCTAATCTTGATTTATATTTTTTAATGTCGAATTAAGGTATACATGGGTATTAATATAGGCAAATCACGTATGACATGTGAGTTTCTCAAAGGGAACTCGTGTATGCAAGGTATACGTGGGTTGCAATGCACATAGTCACGTATGACACGCGAGTTCCAATGCACATAGTCACGTATGCATACTAAAACTCAGAATAAAAATATATAAGGCTAGTCTGAAGACAATACATCAAAGGTCATGCACATCTATAGTGTGTTGGACACTTCAATCCAAATTGTCCTTTTGTGTACCGACATGGTGAATGTCAGCACTTGGATGAAGAAGTGCCATTTGGGCTGATAACAACTTTGTCATATGCCATATGTGACGGCATCCTTAATTTTGATTTGGAATGGTGAGGCTGCAACAAGAAAGAAAAATATTTTGTTCAAGATGAAACAAATAATTTTGTTATAGTTTGATCCAAAGGATGCTAGTGATGGTGCACGTTGCAGAAGTGGATGTTGTATGGCAATGGACAAACAAGGTAAATTTTGTGAATTGTGTTTAATTAAAGAAGTGACTATATGGAAATGTGAATAACTTTATATTTGTAACAATTCTAGCATATTATGAATAAATCCTATTTATTTCTCTATAAATATTTTCAGCTTGTATCATGTCTATACTTGGTACTCGAGAGAAGTATTGCATGGTACCTATGCACTAGTATAAAATCTTGTACACACTGTCACCCAAGAGATGGACTATGTAAATGCTATGTACATGTATCTATATAACATGTAAACATAATATCGTTGGGATACTTAGCTAGGAATGCATACACATTTTCCATTTGTCCCCAATAATTTGGATAAATCGTTCGATAACCTCTATTACAGTGTTGTTAAGCACCTAGAAGAGTGTGCCATGTTTTGGCTTGATTCTCTATGAGTGGACTATGTTGGTTCCAAAATCTACAAAGTGATATAAACCTAGAAACAAGAATATTTATGTGCATTAATAGGGAGTTCATCAAGAAGTTAAATAAACCATGTTCGTGAAGGGAATCCTACTAGATCGATGGTAAAAGTGGTTAGGTACCCATGTACTCTGATCGATGGTTATTCCTTTATATGAACATTGATAGTTTGATGATGTTTACATGGCCGATGTATGAGATGCAAGTTCTAGGTTGGACCAAATATGTACTTTTTTGCATTGTGAGGTTCTTAAATTCAGGGTGGAGAATATGATGCATCAAACCAGTTAAATATGTTGATAAGGACCTAACATGACATGGATTGAGGTAAGCACTTGTAAATGAGGAGTTTTGGAATGAATAACTCCTTAATTTTGTATGCAATACTCAATCTTACTGAAGTTTTTCGTTTTATTCTTATTTCTCATCGTAATGGGGATTTTGTCTCTACTCTAGAAGTTTTTTGGTATGTTTTAGGAGAGGTTGTTAGGTTCAGTTGCATTTGAGAGATTTCATCCAACTAGTTAGATCCTATTTTGTTGTGTGGTTGGGCTATTCTCTCAAAAGAACTAAGATAGTGTGTATATATTGACTCAAAGCTTGACGCATTTATATCTAATATTTTTATTTTTATTTTTAATATATCACTAAGAGAGAATTGTTAGTGTGTAGTTGGGAAGGTTATATTCTTTGCATGAAAATCAACTAGCAAAGTTGATATTTGACTGGTATAAGTCGATTGGAGTAGGAGGAAACATGCAGTGGATGTTTGGTCAATCGATCGATCAGAATAAGTTGTTTGGTCAAAGTAAAAGGACTGGTCAATGAGAAGTTGATAAAACACCCAAAGCTTAATGAGTAATAAACCAAATTTGACCCATTCAAGATGTGTAACATATTAACTAAAAGTGATTAGGAAGTTATGGATTTTAATTAATGAGAAGTTGGTTGCATTGCATATATAAATAAGATGAAATGGTTGTGAATTATGATCACAGCATGATGTAATGAAGTGTGATATGTGGTCTATAAAGTCACGATTCTAAACACATTTTTTAAGTGTTTGATTAATATACGAGTGAAAGAAAATTGGTTTGTTGGTTTTCCTCGGGAGAGGGTTTTTATGTTTAATGTGTTGATGTGTTGTGTGCCATTGTCTTGTGTTTAATGTGTTTAAATATATGGGTAAATTTGCAAACCTATTATAATCAGCATTTAGAACCAACATGTAGAAACCATGTCTATTATCACATTTCTCTAGAGCTGCAACAAGAAATGAACCTTGAGGTCCACATGTGTCACTTATGGAAGAAATTGTGTAGGTTACAAAATAATTTTCCAACATATTTCCATCATTGTGTCCCATAAGGGATAAAAATGAGAGGTATGAAATGAGCCTAGCATGAATTGTAGCATTTGCATGTGCAACTTTGGCTAATGGTATCTTTTCCCTAATAGTATACCTTACAAAAAATGAACTTCAGAGTACACCAATATAACATTTTATTTCTTTTTATATATGGTTCTTCTCCACATAATATAGCTTCATGCACAATTCATGAATAAAATCCTAACACCTTTTATTATTTGGAGTTTTCATAGATTTGTTGGATTTCCTTGACAAGTACTACATGAGGAGTTGTGTTCCTCATGGTTTTTCAATAGGTCCCAATATTTTTTCTTCTTCATTTTCCTTGGTTTGAGTGTGTTGGGACATCCTTCCAGTTTTTGGTATTATTTACAACTTATGGTTTATTGGCTTGTTCCTATGAGGGTTATAATTCCACACTTATTCTTGGTTTCAATCATAACTTCTTTATTTTATTTGCTTGGTCCGTAGAATCCCTTTTAGAGTTATCTAGTGGAGTAATATATCTTGATAAGGCCATATTTAGTACACAAAATCCCCCATAAATATTGGGTCTCAAATAGAACCCAACCTAAAAACAATGAATAATATATTGATCCTCACACCAAGTGAGTCGACTTAGCAATAAATATAAAAAATAAGATAAACCATATATTGAACATACTTAAATATATATAAACGGGGAATACCTTATCAACCAATACTACAATATTATAAACAATACAATAAAATGAGACATATCTAGAACTTAATAAATCGACATAAATAAATAGCTAAACATACCATTCATAGACTAGTCTAAACAACCATAATAATTTATGATCATTGTTACAGTTTATTTTACCACACATTTATGGCCTTCCTTGTCCCTCTGCAGACTCTTTAGACCCCATGGACCAATATTGTACCTTTGATGTTTCCAAGATCATCCCTAAAAACACCTATTATTTGTTGTATGTGACTTTTAATCCCTTTCTCGTGGATATTGACCTTAAACCTGCGTACATCAAGATGTGTGCATAAGTCTAAATACTTTTGGAGTTTTCCTTGATGTGGATCTAAATCACCTATCTCTTGGCCTTCCATATGCCTCGAGATTGCTCGCACTTGACCTTCCATTACCCCATTGAAGCAATACATAAGTAACCCCTTAGATACATTGAAGAGGAGGAATTGAAGAGCAAGAAAACTATAGCCCATTGTTGTCGTAGCTTGCTTGTAATTGAGTATGAATCCCTTTGTCCCTTGGAGCACTTTGTGTTCTTCCCAAGATTACCTTTGCTTGTGAGCTTGCTATCGAGAGATGGAGGATTGAGGTGGTGGAGGCCCAGGTGGAGGACTCAATTTCTCTGGTTCATAGACATGCTGACAGAGGTTGTCACTTATGTAATCTCTGATTTTATTAATAGAAATATCTTTTCCTGTCCAATTATGTGCATTTAAATGAATATTGAATCCATGGATATTTTTAATTGCTTATGCAATATTGATTATATATGCTAGAGTAGGCCTAACACTATATTATATATCATTCTTGCCTTGTTTACTGTTGTTGAGAGTGAATTGCTCACGCAAGTGGCATTGGAAAATGCTCAACGGGGATCTACTTCAACCGTCCAGAATCCTTTAGTGTTAGATCTTTTATTTCTCTTGCATATTGGGAATGGATTGATTTCTGTGGTTTCTCTGTCATTTGTAGTACACCCCAAGCCATAGGAAGTTTTCCCTGTAACAGAATTGGCGACTCCGCTGGGAATGTTCCTTGTTTTTCTTTCAAGTTTTGGGGAATAATGTGCTTGATGTTATTGACTTGCTTCATGTTTCTCCCTATTTTTGTGCCACATTTTATAGTATGTTCATCCATTGAAACTCCCCTTTATTAGTTTGACCCTTGGCCTACTTTTTACCACTATCTTCTCTGTATACGCGGGTTTTTGGCCAAAAGTCTCATACATACATGTATTTTTGGCCAAAATTCATGTATACATGCAGGTTTTTTGCCAAAATCCACATATACATGCAGCGTTTTGGCCAAAATTCGCGTACATATGCAGCTATCCTTTAAACAGTCGTGTACATCCTCCCTTTTGGTTGAATTTGATGATGTGGGAAGTTGTTGGGTGGGTTGTGAGTGTGGTTGGGTCTTCCTGGGTTTTGATGTTGTCTGTTGGATGCTTCTTTTATGACTAGAGACCATTTTTTCATTGATTTTTATTTGAAAGTATTTTTAGTCGTTTATCCTTTTTGTTTTGCCATTAGTGCATTACTGTTTTTGTCTTGGTGTCTTGTTGGGCTTGTGTTTTATACTGGTCATAGAGACTGAGAGTTTTAGATGTATTTTATTTGAATTTTTCATTCTTTTATATTGAAAATACAAAATAGTTTCATTCTTACTTGCATCTTACATATAGATTAAAGAAGGTACTTGCATTGGATTGCTTGGATGAGAGTTTTGTTTAGGCTTTCATATAGGAAGGATTGCATTGGCATTCAGATAGGAAAATTCGTGTACCTCATGTAGTGGCATACCCTATTTTTCATTCTACACAATTGCACTTGGCATTGCTTATTAGGTGTACATATTTACTTCACTACTGAGTCATAACTTCATTAGTTGCTCGACCATTTCCCTTTAAGTAATCACAGCCAATTAAAATCAATGCTTAATAAAATGAATTACACTTTTATTTTCTAGGGTGCATCAACAAGATTAGGTTTTAGGGTCTTGGAATAGTTCATTGTGAGTCAATTCTCCAAGACCACTAAACAAAACAATTATGTGTCTATCCAGGTGAGAGAGTGAAACCCTTTGTATAATTAGTGTTTCTCAGGATGCTCCTCTTACACAAGAGCTAAGCACGAGGCAGTTCCCACGATTGTGATTGGGATGACCCTTGGTCACTTTCTGTGAGAACTAGAGATATTTCCAGGATTGTATTCATATCTGGGGTCTCTTTAGATAGTTTTGGGCTTTGCTACCCTGCCCATACAATCGATCCACCTGCGACTGTCCTCCTGAGCATTTGTTATATTGGGGCGACCTTAGTTTCCTTACCTATGTATCATAGGGGGTACTTGCAGAGGTTATTTTGTAGGTGTCCCGACCAGGTAGGGGTCAGACAGCACACTCTCTATATGCGTTGAAGCTAAGGGCCACTATAATTGGTTACATACCTTCACTTGTAGTGTATGGGAATTTCGAGCCTCTCCTAGGTGAGACATACCTGCTACATTCGGGAGATCACATATCCTCCGATATGTGATCTTTGGCCTTTGGGATCGTGGTTACTTGCATATATTTAAGCTCTCTTGAGTTTGGGTCCTTTTATTTTTGAAATTCCTAGTATCCTATCACCTATCCTTGGTCCTAGTACGAACCCTGGTGTCGGACTTGGGGGAATCACAGCCCCTTACCGTGCCCATATATTTGGGATTGGTCACATTCCACCCTCTACTCCATTTGTGGAGGATGTTGACTCCCTTCTCTCGGTCTTTACACCAGTGGTCACCCTCACGGGGGTGGTAGTGGATACATGAACATTGGGTCTACACTTTACATTCCTTTTTATGTCCCATCGTCCACCGCATTTTTTCCTTTGAATGTATTTTTCATGATCATTCCTCCCTATATCCTATGGTTTGGATTCTTTATTGACTATTTTGGGTTCTTTTGGACTAATATGGTTGTCATGTAGGGTCCTATTTTTGTACACTCTCTCCGAGGTTTTGACCCGTTTGTGCCTATCACAGGTATTATTTCTGAACTGGCATATAGGTTAGGATATCACAGCCGCTTGCACTTATGCATTTCCTTATGACAGTTCCATCTTAACCTTAGGTACGAACCCATTCCATTGTATCACGGAACCTTCATGTTGTTGTTAGAAGTGATACTATGTGAATGGTAGAGCTTTCTTATACATGGGTGTCCTAGTTAGCTCCCTTTTTCATTTGGTACCCATGTTTTGAGTCCTCTCTTACGTCCGGGAGTCCCTTTTAGTCTCATCATGTTCATGAGCAAGAGCTTCATACTCCTCTTGAACTTTATGCTGGACATTCCCCCAAGACTCCCTTGTATATGTCAAGTTGTAATTGCATTATCGTGAGTTTTTCTTGCCATATTGAGCCTTATGTTGACTTCCCTGACTTTGATTATCATCCATATAGCCTGATCTTGTCTCATGTCTATCCAAGTAGAACCTTTTTACATATCTTTTGCAGCTTGATTCCCCATTTTTTACCAAGAGGGGACCTTCCCCCGAGTGTCGTTATCCTGCACATGTTTCCTTGCATTGAGCATAGGTATGTTCCGCTACTTGGAACTATTTTTTTTTACCCTTAACACTTGTATCCTCCTATATTTGTAACTATAAAGAACTTTTATTCTTTTTCAAGCTTTTCAAAATATCTGAAAATGTCCCAAAAAATCAAAAAACCAAAAAGTCGAATAGGAAAAGATGTTATCTTTGGCAGTAGTCAATTCATGTCGGATTCGAACAGAGCACTGTATTTCACATCCGTTGGTTGGGTTAGTAGTTTGAATTTAGGATTTGTACTCGTTTCTCTGAGTTTATCTCCACCCACTGGTTAAGCTTCCAGTCCCTATGGAGCCTCTATTGATGCCTCATGTGTCGCAGAGATGTCCCAGTTTTGCATATCAAGTCTATGCTTCCTAAATTCAGTCACCATTTTCATTTATGCTCTTGTTCGAAGGAAGTTGAATCCTGAGTCAACCATTCCTTAATTGTCTTAACTTTGCATGTCATCCATTCCCGGTACTGTTACTGGTTCATGCACAAATTGTTCGAGTTCTTCCACATTATACAGCATTGTTGAGTACCTCGTGTCGGTTGATGGGGGATGCCTTAATTCCCTTCATCCAGCGGATTCCATCCCATCAACTTCAGATCATTTATTCTGGGATAGGACTCTATAGTCATTTGAGTGCCTTAAGACTTACAGTCATCAGTGGTATGTTCTCTCGCCATCGACAGTTTTTGGAATACATCAATGTCCCCTGATTGATGGATTATTCCAAGTGTTCGACCTCAACACATCTATTCACACTTGTTAGATTGCACTCTAGTACCTTGATTCCCATTTTCATTATCAGTGGGTGATCTCACGTCTGTTAACAGTATACATCAATGACCAGTAATCAGACGATGGACTACTATGTTTGACCTCAACGCCTCTATTCACATAGTAGGACAAGTACTTGTAGAGGTTTGTGTAGAATAATTTCCATATTGGTGGCGTTCCACATATGCTACCTCCCTGATCGTGCCAGTGTTCATGAGATTTCAGCTCTCAAGACTTGATTCCAGTGTATGTCAGATATCTTCAGCCATTATGGAGATCTTGATCCATTGTATATCTTCAGTTTTCATGGAGATCTTTATCCTTTGTATATCTTCATCATGGAGATTCTGATCTATTATATATTGTACGTGGTGATGACCGCACATGTCACATTTTGTAAATCATGCATATCCATGGCCATTGTACTCTTATGTATCTGGGACTACTATATGTATTTTCATTCATATGCAGAGATTGATTATTGTACTATACTAATGGATGGCTGGTTCTTCCACCTGCTTCTTCATCACTCCACTTCTGGGATGGATTTATAATGTATTTCAGCCATCATGTTAACCCTCTGACCTCACACATTAGGGGGCATCTATTACAGCTGATTTTACCACACATGGTTGATCACACATTTATGGCCTTCCCTGTCCCTCTACAAACTCTTTGGACCCCATGGACCAATATTGTACCTTTTATGTTTCCAAGATCATCCCTAAAAACACCTATTTTTTTGTGCGCAACTTTTAATCCCTTTCTTGCGTATATACGTGGATATTGACCTTAAACCCACATACATCAGGATGTGTGCATAATTACATATACTTTTGGATTTTTCCTTGATGTGGATCTTAATCACTTGTCTCTTGCCCTTCCATATGCCTTGAGATCACTCAGATTTGACCTTCCATTACCCCATTGAAGCAATATATAAGGAACCCCTTGGATACATTGAAGAGGAGGAATTGAAGAGTAAGAAAAATATAGTCCATTGTTGTTGTAGCTTGCTTGTACTCAAGTCTGTATCACTTTGTCCCTTGGAGCACTTTGTGTTATTCCCAAACTTGCCTCTACTTGTGATCTTGCTATTGAGAGATGGAGGATTGAGGTGGTGGAGGCCCAGGTGGAGGACTCAATTTCTCCAATTCGCAAACGTGCTGACAAAGGTTGTCACTTATGTAATCTCTAATTTTATTAATAGAAATATATTTTCCTTTCCAATGATGTGCATTTAAATGAATATTGAATCCATGGATGTGTTTAATTGCTTATGCATTAGTTATTATATATGCTAGAGTAGGCCTAACAGTATATTATATAGCATGCTTGCCTTGTTTACTATTGTTGAGAGTGAATTGCTAATGCAAGCGAGATTGGAAAAAGATCAACGGGGATCTACTTCAACCTTTCGGAATAAGGTATGATTCGAGATCCTTTAGTGTTAGATGTTTTATTTCTCTTGCATATTGGGAAGGGATTAATTTCTGTGGTTTCTCTATCTGTTGTGGTACACCCCAAGCCATAGGAAGTTCTCTTCGTAACAATCATCATGAATGAAACTCAGGTCTATAGTGGGAAACACATCAATAACATGAGGAAAACCTGCTATCAAAATATTACAACAATATTTCTTAGAAAGAAAGTACAAAGTAATGAATAACAATAACAATTACATAACAATAGTGCCTAACCTATCCCTTTCGTGACTATATGTACTTATACCTAAGACATTGCTTGACAAGGTCAACTTTAATGCTTTGACCAAGCAAGTTGACTTACCACTGAATAAAAAAATACAATTCATATATTAAACACATTAAAATTATAATACATAGTCAAGGATAACTTATCATTGATCAAACAATGTTATAGTCACTAGAATAAAATGAAACATACCTAGAAATAACTTTGTAAGTTTACATCACATTAACATAAATGAATAACTGAACATAGGATACCATTAATATCATCCAAACAACCACAACAATATGATCACACGAAATTCAACAAGGTTTATAATGTGAAATACATTAATAACATGATGAAACCCCACTATTGAAGTATAATATGATCACCATCAAAGTCAACAAGATTTATAATGGGAAATACATCAGTAACATGAGGAAACCCCAATATTGAACATACTTAAATATAATACAAATGGGGAAGAACTTATCAATTGATACTACAATATTATAATCACTACAATAAAATGAGACATGTCTATAACTTAATAAATCGACATAAATGAATAAGTGAAAATAACATTAATCTAGTCTAGACAACCATAATAATTTATGATCATCATGAAAGACATTAAGGTTTATAGTGCGAAACACGTCAATAACATTAGGAAAACCCATAGTATCAAAATATTACAACAATATTTCTTATAAAGCAAATACAGAGAAATGAAGCACAATAACAATCACATAACAATAATGCCTAACCTATCCCTTTCAAGACTATATGTACTTATAACTAATACATTTCTTGACAAGGTCAACTTTAATGCTTTGACCAAGCAACTTGACTTACCATTAAATAAAAAAATACAAATCATATATTAATTAACACATTAAGTATAATACATAGTCAAGGATAACTTATCAATTGATCAAACAATGTCATAGTCACTAGAATAAAATGAGACATACTTAGAAATAACTTTGCAAGTTAACATAAATGAATAACTAAACATATGATACCATTAATCTGGTCCATACAACCACAACAATATGATCACCATGAAAGTCGAAAAGATTTATAATGGGAAATATATCAATAACATGAGGAAACCCCACTATTGAAGTACAATATGATCACCATGAAATTCAACAAGGTTTATAAAAGGAAATACATCAATAACATGAGGACACCCCAATATTGAAATATTAAGACGATGTTACTTAGAAAGAAAGTGTAGATCAATGAAACTCGATAATAATTTCATAATAATAATAATGTCTAACCTATCCCTTTCTTGTACTTATAGTTGATGGATCACTTTTGACAAGGTCAACTTTGATCAAGATCTCCATATTTCTACTTGTTTGATAAGGTTAAAGCTGGTCATCTTATATTACATTGAGTGACTAGCTCGATACTTATGGGCATTAATTATAAAAGTCTAAATGTGTTCACACCCAACATACAATTAAGAGAAGGTTATTGTAAAGAAAAAACCTATCATATACATATGGCATTATAGTAAGATAACTTGAAACTATGAACATCAAATTAATAATCAAATAAATAACAACCATATACCAAAGAAAACTCACAAACACTATCACGTCAAATCAAGAACTTGCATTAATCTCTTTTAATACCATTTCTAAAATATTTTAAAATATTATCACATCAACTTAAAGGCTTACCTTCTCGAGCCATTTTCATCTCATAATTATAATTTATAGAGAAGCATTTACATTACACAAAAATTGAAATTCCATTGTGGAAATATACCTCTCACTTAAAAAAAGAAAATACAAGACATTACACTAAATTGTAAGTGGTGAGACCAGAGTGGAAAAGGATGCTTTCCATCAACTTGGAATCCTTATCAAACATGTTATGCAATTCATATCATACATATCATTTTCCTTATTGCATAGTCAATGTCTAAGGATTCAACCTAGATGAAGGCAGAAGCTTAAAAGATTAGTTGAACTAGTGGAGGAAAATCTTTAATTATGCTTGCCACTTTTAAACTTTTTGATTGGATATAGGTGAACCTGTCAATTAATGAGTATTCCAAAACATGGAATCCAATCACATATTGTTCAAAACATTGAATGAATAGCATATGGTGATTGTAAGTTGTTGAATAAATTTTTAAGAAGCAGACTTGATATTGTTGATGAATGCACTTAAGTTGATTAAAATTTTGTCTCAGCAAATCCTATTCTCCAAGAAGAAGACATAGGCTCACTCCCTATGTGATTCTTACATCTAGCCATAAATATTGTTGGATAGGAGACTTGCACCTATAGAGTGTGGGATGAATGTAGAGGATGGGGTGTAGTGAGCACTAAGTAGCAAACACAACCTATGTATAGTATTCATATACGCAAATTAACTAATCATAAAAATCAAATAATATAATTTTACAATACATATAATTTTAAATATTTAAAAATGTATAAATATATATTTATTTTAATTATAATATATATTTTTTTTTAATATTTAAAAAAAAATTCACCAAATCGGTTATTGATTTTTTATTATTATTATTGAAAAAGAATAATGATGGGATTTAACCCAAATACAATAATTCATAGGTATACATTTCCTGATCTCCGCATATTCTCAATTCAGAATTAGGGAATTCGATGCAAAACACATGCATATCATTCAAAGATAGCATTCCTTGGGGGAGAAGGCATGCTTGGTTTGCTTTAAGGTCAGCCAACTTGTTCAATTCACGAAGAATATGAAAGGAAATGACCGATATACACTCGAATAAGATGAAGTGAAGCATGTGCATAGTCACGTTCAAACTAGGTTTGGAGAACCTAAATGCAAAATTTAAAACTTTAATAATGAGTTATGAATCTCCAAAAATTTGAATATTGGTATGACCAGCTTCTGTGGCGATTTGACATGCTTTTAGCACAGGGAATTCACTTAGTGAACCTCTCACATAGCACGTGTGATCGTGGAATATTAAAGAATACCCTTAATTTCAAGAGATATTGACCCAAAATCTTTTTGTTGAAACCCCCTCCCAATACTTAAAACCTCCTCCCCACCCCTTTTTATACCTTAATCCTTATAAACCATCCTACCCACCCCCCACCTTAAAACCCTCATCCCCCTAATACCTACAATATATTGGTTTGATTTTTGATAATTTTAAAACCCACAATATGAACTAATGTGATAGGATATTGGCCAACAAGTGAATCCCCCGTGGCTTTTAGAAGAGCATATAATTCTTCTTGGTTGTTAGAGAGTTGTCCCAATCCCCAACTGAAGTTGTTTTGAAGCAATCCTCATGGAAAGAAAATTAATCCACCTGCTCCAACGTTGCCCGGATTTCTTTTTGACTCACCATCAAAGAAAATTGAAACTTTGTTCTTCTTTTTCCACCAGTCCGAGAAGTCTGTTTCCAAACTTCTGATATGCCAAAAATATTTAAGCATAGGTCTTCTAGAATTCAGTCGAGTTCTATCAAGATGAGGCAGTCCAATCCACTTGTATTTAGCACTAAGTTTATTGAGATCTAGTTTCTTTCCCACTACTTCCAAGAGAATTGCCTTTGCTTTAGATGCTACAAGTACAGGATTCTTGGATTTGCTGTTGAATATTAATTCATTTATGGCTAACCATATTTTCCACTAAAAGAATTTTGGGATGGCTTGCCAGATTTTCCTCCACTCATGACTTGAAGAAGAAATTCTAGGATACCAGTTCTACCAGTTTGTAAAGAGATTTGCAGGTTCATCATTTATAGGAATAGAAACTAGTAGCCCAAGTAATAGAAACGCCCAGGATTTCTGAGTGTAATCACAATTTACAAAAATATCAGCAGAAGTTTATGTTTCTTGCTTACAAAAGAAACATTGAAAAGGGTCAAAAAAACCTCTTTTTAGCAAATTTTCCCTAGTTAAGGCTTGCTGCTGCATGAGGATCCAGGTAAAAAAGTTGACTTTTGGTATGCTAGGAGATTGCCAGAATTTTTTCTAGAACTTTGCATTATGAGGAGAAGGTAGATAATCGTGAAGAGATTTATACCCAACCATTGCCGAATAGTTTCCTGAAGATCCCCAACCCCACGCATCTTTGCACGAAGAATGAATGGGAGCAATTCGAGTTAAAGAATTTAACAACAGATTAAATTGACAGTGCAGAATAGAATCCCTGCAGCCTGGAAAAGCTGGAAACTTCCACAATGCCCAGTTAACTTTTCGATCCCAGGATAATATTTCAACCAAACGCAAAATACCCTTGCTTACCAGCCAGCATTTTATTTCATCGATTGCTGGGGTAGAGTTTAGAGGATCATTTCCATTAATATTAGGATCCCATAAAAATAATTTGTTGCCATTTCAAGGAATCTTAAATAATTGCTTGGTAAAAAATGCTAAACCTTTTCTACAAAGATTCCATATTGAAGTTCCTTTCGGAGTATTAGTTAGCTGTAAATTTCGAAGATTTCCACCATTTAGATATTTTTCCAAAAAAATTGACTTATAAGATGACTTTTGTTAGAGAAAAGTTGCCACAGTAGTTTTCCACCCATGGCTAGATTTACAATCCCAGGTTCTTTAATTTGTAGCCCTCCTTCAGACACAGAACACTTGACAGTATCCCAAATAACCAAATGCAATCTACCTTGATTTCCTTTACCACCTTGCCAGAGAAAATATCTTAGAAATTTGGATAACTGATCCAATATCGATTTAGGATCCAACAGAAGAGAAGACTGATAAATCTGAAGAGATGAAAGAGTAGACTTGATTAAAACAAGTTTTCCTGTCGTTGTAAGCCAATATCCACCCCAGAAGACAATCTTAGATTTTAACTTACTGACAAATTCCAAACAATGAGAAGGGTTTTTTTGACCCGACGTTAGAGGGAGACCCAAGTACTTGATTTTGTTACAATCGGAAAATCCCTCAAAACCTAGAAGGTGAGAAATGTTTGCAATAGTTTCGGGAGTAGAATTCCATCCATACACACCGCTCTTCTAGTTGTTGATAAGGGCTCTTGAGGTAGTACAAAAATGCTGCATAATTACTTTAAAAACTCTTTCCAGTCTCAACGAAGCCCCACCCAAAAGCAACATGTCGTAAGCAAAGAGTGCATGATTAATAGACTCCACATCACTTGTTGATTTGATTCCTGGGATAGTCCCAACATTTTTTTCCATAGTTATCTTTCTACTCAGAGAATCAACCATTAGAATGTATAGAAATGGCGAGAGGGGGAAACCCTACTGAAGACCTCGAGAAGCTTGAAAGAAATGAACAGGTCTACCATTCACTAAAGGTGCTATCCAAGGCTTATCGGTACAGGATTTAATCAAATTAATAAAAGCATAGTTGAATCCAAACGAATTAAGAATTTGATAAAGGAAAGAGAGCTTAACCCTATCAAAAGCATTCGCCATGTCGATCTTTATTAGCATGCCCTTCTCATTTCTGATGAAGTTGGAATGCATGGCTTCCTGAACCTGTATCACATTATCCAAGATATGACATCCTTTAACAAATCCACCTTAAAGAGGAGAGATCATTTTTTTTAGAAGAGGTTTGAGCCTGTTAGCTAAGAGCTTAGCTAAGATTTTGTAAGATGCATTACACAAAAAAAATAGGTCATAAACGGTCAAAGGTGGAAGGTTTAACTTCTTTGGGAATTAAAGCAAGGAAGGTAGAGTTAGTACTTCCACCAACCTTGGCTTTAGACTGAAAAGTTTTGATCATCCTAATAAGGTATTTTCTAATAACAGTCCAACATACTCTATAGAAATGTATGGAAAAACCGTTGGGACCTGGGACTTTATCCAGAGCCATAGACCAGATAACATCAATAATTTCTACCTTAAAAAAAGGTTTTATAAGCTTACCATTATCTTCTACTCTCACCAAGATAGGAATTTTGGAAACAAATTATAAGGTTAATTTAGAGCCTACAAATCCATCCTCTGAAAATAAGTTCTTAAAATGAGCTTTAGCTTCTTGCTTGAGATGAGTGATACCTTTGAAGGTTTCATGAGATGAGGAGGTTATTTTCGATATATGGTTGTGGGACAATCTTTCTCTACACTGCTTATGAAAAAATGAGGTATTCTTATCTCCTGCAATCAGCCATAAACTCTGGGATTTCAAATGCCAAAATTCCTCTTCCTTTCTAAAGGATTTGGAGGCATTAAACTGAGCTTCTTGTTATTTAACCAGAATGGCAGGGGAGATCTCTGAATCCTCCATTACCAATTGAATCTCATCTAGATGAGTTACAGCCTAGATTCTGTCGCTGATAGGGGAATGGGGAGAGAGTTTTATCCACTCCTTCAATGCAAACTTGGTGTTTTTCAATTTCCTCTCCCACACGAAATTAGGAGAACCAGTAACCAGAATTCTCCATACATTGTTGACCATTTCCAAAAAACCTTCTTTGTCAATCCACAAGGGACTGAACCTAAAAGGAATGGGTCTGAGATATTCATCGTCAATGAATTGTAGCAAAATAGGTTTGTGGCCCAAGGAAAATGTTGGTAATATGCTGGAGGAAATAATTTTATTTTCCAGGAGAAAAGAACTTTGAAGAAGAAATCGGTCCAATCTAGCAAAAATATTGGTTGAGCCAATTCAGTTATTACTCCATGTGTATCGACCTTTTTTGGTTTAAAATCGAGATGAGTCGCTCCACAGTTCTGAGAAGAGGATCACTCCCACAATTTCCACCTTTTTTTTTTCTTTTGGGGCCATTGTGATATTTAAATCACCAACAATAATAATGTTAGATGGATTTCTTGCTGCTAGAAACTTGGCCAAGGAATTCCAGCAGTCTCTTTTCTCCTAGAGAGTTACAGGAACATAAAGACTGAAAAGAGAGATATTTATCTTACTTGAGAAATGCCTAAGATCGGTGAAAATCCAATGTTGTGCTACAAAATAATTTTCCAATGAAAAAAGGTCCTCTAAACAAAGCGTTGCAATCCCTCCGAATGAGCCACAAGCACTCACAACCTTTCCTGCATTCTTTTTCCAGATCTAATTGCTTATGGAAAGAAGGTTACTTGCTTCAATTTTTGTCTCCTAAAGCAGAAGTACATCAGGGAGAGACATTTTTACAAGATCTTTCACAGCTTCTACTTTCAAAGAAGTCCCTATCCCCCTTCAATTCCAAGAGACTATATTCATTATTTACTGACGAAAGGGGGAGGGCCACCTTTGGGGGGCCTGGCTTGAGTGTTTCTGCTAATTGACATCTCTAAAGTTGTTTGAATTCCTTGCATCTTGAGACATTTGGATTCTTCCTCCCGAATAGTCTTTTGAGATTTATGGCCTTCTTTGGAGGACTTCTCAAGGGGATCTTCATTAGATGAACCGGAATTTTCCATGGTTTTCTTTATTTTTGCCATTTCTACATAGGTAGGATAACTACCTTCCACAAGAGTGCCAATAGCGGAAGCTTGGCCTTTAACTTCTTGCAAAGAAGGTTGAGGGACTTCACCCTATTCAAACACTATGATAACTTGACCTTTAGCCTCTTGCAAAGCAGGCTGTGGGACTTCTACCTCTTCAAGCACTGAGGTAACTTGATCATCTGGGATACTTAAAACTTCAAAATTATTCTGAGATGTAATTTCCTTCAAGGCTGATCCAATTTCCTTTTGAATCTATCTGAGGGGATTGCTACCTGAACCCTTTTCTCCTCTTAGTCCATTAGCTTTAATTCCTTGCTTCGTTGAGCTAGATTTTTGAACTAGAATCCATTGAGCTCCCTTCTCTTGAACAGTCTCTTCTTCAATTTGTTTCTTACAAGTTCTTGCAAAATTCCCATAGCCATGACAGAATCTACACTTAAATGGTAATTGATCATAATCTAATTCTTGAACATGTGTCCATCATGCCACCTTCAAGGTAATTGCTTCAGGAATCCCTACCTATAGGTCTACTTCAACACAAATTCAAGCACATGTATATTGATCTCTTCTATCAGCTCGATCAATTTATTTCCCCAGAGTGTTCCCTATGGCTTCTAGAGAACCCAAATTCCAACAATGGAGAGGAAGGTGCGGCAACCTAACCCAAATGGGCACAGCAAAAGGGACATCTTGATTCAGATCAAAGTTTGGGCTCCACTTATTTGGGTAAATCCCCTGAGGACCCATGAAATAAGTTCCATTTCGAAATATTAGGTCTCTATCCGTTGAATTTTCAAAAAGAAATACAAAGTAACCCTTACCTATGAACTTACTGTTGATGCCTTCAGAGATCAAAGGTTTTCATTTCCTTTGGACCCATCCTTTGATAGATTTTGGAGATGGCCAAAGGCCAGTAAACTTTCCAATGAGTCCCCTGTCAGCTAAATTAAGAGTTGATCTGTAAGTTTGATCCTCAAGAAGATCAACCGAAGGGATGTTGTCCAGCTTTTTGATGAAGGACTGTTGGTTCTTATTGATCTTCCTCTTGTTTCCTGAAGCAATTAGTCTTCTAAAGGAAATGAGATCAAGGGAAGAAGAGGAGGCCCCTCCATCCTTCATGACCACAAATACATGCATGCAAGTTCCAAGAAATCTGTCCAACGACTCTTCAACTTAGAAGTTGCACAGGACAAATAGTCTCAATAGAGAACCAAGAAGGACTCCTGTCAGGGAGGAATATGGATCTACTCCCTTCACAAAGGAAATAGTTATCCTTCCATAGCAAAGCACTTAACAGCTTGCAAACCAAAATCAAGAACCCATACTCCAAAGAGAGATGGATCCCTCAAGCTACATCCTTCAGACTCTGCAATGACCAGACCCACCAAAAGGTATGAGCAATCTTATGTAGAGGAGAGACCTCCAGAGCCTCCCAGCTACCAGAAGCGACCTTCAAGCTAATCTAGACACAACCTAGATCCTTACATCCTCAAGAGCAAGTCTGAGCTAGGTGAGAACATCCACCAAACCTCCAAGAAATTTCAAACAAATCTTGGAGCGAAAAAAATTGTCCCAAAAAAAAATATTTAAATTTTAATATATATCAAAATATTTAAATTAAAATATATGGGTTGTTTAGAAAAATGCCTCCACTAGTTTAAGGTTCATTATTGTCTCCCATCTAGGGTTTAGATTTTTCTCAATCTTTCGTGTATTCTTGGAGGATTGAAAACAATTGGGCAACATTTATGCTTTCCGAGCACACATTTCAAAATTAAACCGATAGCATAAACGCTGTCGGTTGATCGAAATATTTATAAAAACTATAAATTTAATGTTTAAATTTAACAAATTTAAATTTAAATTTTATAAAAAAATTAATGATTTGTCTCAGGACTAGGTTTGATTAATTGTCTCTATGGTTCATATAGGTTCTGTTTATTTGGTGTCTTATGGATTTTTTTCAATCCTCCATGTATTATTAGAGGATTGAAAAAATTTGGGCAACATTTCTGCTTGCTCGGCACACATTTCAAAATTAAACCGACAGCAGAAACGCTACCGGTTGACAAAATATATATATATAACAAAAAAATTAAATTTTAAATAAATAACAAATTTAAATTACAATTTTATAAAAAACTGGCATCATTTCTGCTTGTCGGCACACATTTCAAACATATCTAACAAAAAAAACTAACCTAAAAACATGTATAACAATGAATTTTTTTAATTTTAACCTAAAATTTTTAAACTTAAAAAAAAAAACGTAAAATTTGATTTAAATTTCAAAAAACTAGTTTAGGATGTTACCTCTCTACTTCGACTCCATCGTGGTGAAAGGTAGTTTGTGGTTGGGTTGTTTGTAGAGCCACCTCCATGGATTGCACTATAGCTTGGTCAAGGTTCCTGTGGAGAACATGCCAAAAAGAGGTTGCGAGTCCCCGCAGCCTTTTTTATAACTTTTTTTGCACAGGGACCTCGATCGAGGTATGTAACTTGACCGAGGTCTTAACATCTCGATCGAGATTTTCTCAAAACCCTCGATCAAGGTGTTACGATCAAGCTTCTTCTAAACCCTCGATCAAGGTGTTACGATCGAGCTTCTTCTAAACCCTCGATCTAGGTTCTAACACCTCAATCAAGGGTTTAACATAAGCTCAATAGAGGATTTAAGAAAAACTCGATCGATTGTTTGTTAAACCCTCGATCGACGTGTTAAGACCACGATCAAGGTACGTTTTTATGTTATTCCCGAAAGTGCCTTTCCAAAAAGTGTAACCGAGCTCCATGGATGTACTCGGCAATAGTTCTTTGCTATGTCCCCATAAGTTATATAAATCAATAGTTTATGGTTGAATACATGTTTATTTATCCACACACTCTCTCGATAATTACTTGAGTAAATTTTGTTTACATTTATAGTTTAAGTGAAAGATCAAAGAATCCATAAACATTTCACCCTGTAAAAGTTCAAGGTTTTACGACTCAGTGGTCGACTAAAGAGGTAAAATCCACTTTTTAGACCTAAAAACCTAATGTAGATAGAATAAGTAATCCATAAATGGATAAGTAAGAATAAATGATAATATGTAAGATGGTTAATAATCACAATTGCTTGGGCTTATATAAGCATGTCGTGCACCTTTTCACCGAAGGAAATGACTATTGACTTTAACTATTCTTTACTAATAATAAATTGATATTAATTATATTTAATATTATTTTATTATTACATTCTCTTCCCCTTAAGGGAAGCTTTGTCCTCAAATCTTATTTGACGACAATGACTACATATGATTTTTCTTGTAATGTTATCTCTCAATCTTTTGTGTTTAGTCATTGCGACATTTGATGAAATGAGTCGATATGAGTTACGAATTACCCAAAAGAATTGTTACATCATCTTTGATGTGGTCCATCCCAAATATTTCATCGAAGTTATTTAATCACTTTGTGGGGTGGCTCTTCTTGTTTGTTGTTTTGTATTTTGATTTGATGTTATTGCTCATCTGACATCATCTCTCCTCTATGTGTGTTCATTTTGACCCCGTCGTTGGTCAAAAGGACATTTGTAATTGGGGTGTCGATAAGGAGTTTTTGTTGTTTGTTCTTCTGTTGGATTGACTTGTTTTTTAAACGTATTGATGAATGGATTTGTATTTGATTCTTTTTTCTCAACTTGTTTTTTTTAGCCCAAAGGTTTTGATGTCCTTTCTTGAATGTTTGTCAACTTGCTTCTGATTGAGTCTTTATCATTCTTAAGATTCATGATCGTTTCTTCTTGCAATTTCACATTGTCTTTAAACTATACTAGTTTCTTTTGTAGAGCTCGGTTTTCCTCCTTTATCTTTTGATGGTGATGTGCTCTATCTTTCACCTTCTTGACTTGAGGAGCAACTTCTGATTATGATCTCTTAAACGAGATATCTCTTCTTCTTTATCCATGATGGATTTATCTAATTCTTTTTGCGTCTTTTGTCTTGATTTTTTATCTTCTTGCGTCTTTTGTCTAATTCTTTTACGTATTTTGTCTAAATTCAGATGACACTTCCTATGAATTTGATTTCATTCAAACATCCTGTAGTGTGATTTGCTTATTCTTATATGAAAACGTTAAAAACTTTTTCTTTATATTTAAGATGATTGATCCCAATGTTTCCATCAAGGGTGAACCTAGAATGATGTCGACTTCGTTTAAATATATAGTCGAAACATTGAATTGGCATGTGAACTTGTACTCATTAATTGTTAGTTATAAGTTCATAATTTCATATTGCTTCGCATCGTAGTTATATCTCTTTTCTACTTGTTTCTCGGATTAATAACTAATTTGTCAAACTGCCGCAAATGAGATTTTCCTTTTTGGTAGGACAAATACCAATACAGATACCTTTTCCTTGAATAGATCCTTCAAGTTTTAGGATGTTAACGGCTACTTCTGAGTAGGTCTTAGAGAATCTTTCTTGATTTTCACCATAAGACTCCATTTTTGCTAACCTTTGTTAGATAATAATAATTATTAATTTAATGAATTAATAATATTATTATTATTAATGTTATATGAACTATATATATAGTTTAATATATAATTTCTCACAATAAATAATTATTATTATTATAAAATCTATTTTTTAAGTTTTGAAAATGTAACGATAATTATATTTTCCAAAATAGTGGCCTCTTTTTTTTAAATAGATTATTTAAGAACTTAAATAACCTTTCCTATAAAACTTTAGTTTCTTTAAAAAAATATTTTTAAATTACTTAGTTTATCTTCTTAGTAAATCCTTTCTATATAATAATGAGTAAGAATACTCGAGTAACTTTTTAAATTACTTCCTTTATCTTCTTAGTAAATCCTTTCAATATAATAATGAGTAAAAATACTCCTGTAACTTTTTAAATTACTTCTTTGATCTTCTTAGTAAATACTTTCAATATAATAATGAGTAAGAATACTCTCTTAACTTTTTAAATTACTTCATTTATCTTTTTAGTAAATCTTTTCAATATAATAATGAGTAAAATATTCCTTTAACTTTTTAAATTACTTCCTTTATCTTCTTAGTAAATCCTTTAAATATAATAATGAGTAAGGATACTCCCTTAATTTTTAAGTAATCAACTCTTTCTTAATATGTAAGATAGGTTATCACTTGTATAGTTATGTATTTGATATATAATTTTGCACACATTGCAGCGGTGGAGAAATGGAGTGTGAACAGGAGCGTGAGAGATTTTTAACGAAGTGGGGGTGGTAGAGAGTAGTGCGGGGAGGTGGAAGTTTGAATGGGAAATGGCCAAAATATGGTCAATGACCAACTAGCTCAGAAGATTTGAGCTGATGGCTACTAGCTGGTGATCAGTGAAGCCCAAGGAAAGGTTGCTCTAATACCACTGAAGCAGTAAAATCAGTTTTTTAGGAAAAAACCCAATGTAGATAGAATAATTAATCCATAAGTGGATAAGTAAGAATAAATGATAAGATGCAACATGATTAATAATTACAATTGTTTGGGCTTATATAAGTCTGTCTTGCACCTTTTCACCAAAGGGCATGACTATTGACTTTAACTATTCTTTAAATAATAAATTAATATTAATTTATTATTATTTGATTGTTACATCGACACAAATCTACTTAATATTTGGTCATGTGATATTTGTAAGTATATTGAATTATAATTGTCTCATGTTTTACTCCACGTTACCGATTGGTGAAAAATATTTTTCATTTCTTAAGTCTTTAGACTAAGGTATATCCTTTGTAAAAGTTCGACTAAAAGTGGTTAAGTCATGTAAGTCGTTCCAACTAAAAACTCTCGAGTAAGTCGGTCAAAGTAAAATCTGGCGAGTAAGTTGGTCGAAGTAAAACCCGTCATCGAGGTAGTCAGTCGAGGTAAAAAATATGGGTAACGAGTAAAGGAAAAAGAGGTTGAAGTCCTGGTGTGAAAATTTTATAACTGAGGGGTAACTCAAGTTTAATAGTCTTAGATTTGTTAACTCGTATCAGAGCGGATTTAGGAAAGAAACCTTGTATTAAAAAAGGGAAAAGTAATTTCTCTAAATAAAAATAAAAATATGCATTAGAGGAAATTTCAACTCAAAATGGACCTCCTAAGAAAAATAATAAACTAATAGTTAAAATAATAAAATAATATTTATTAATTTTGGAGGAAGAAAGAAAAAACTCTTTTTTTATTCGTATTTTCGACATATCTCCATGTCATTTTACTCAAATTTAGATCGGGAGAGCTCATTGGATGCAAAATTAAATTCTGCATCCAACGAGTACCCACTCGACATACTTTTGACAGACCCCTCTCCCCCCAAAACAAGAAATACCTGAAAAAACGTGATGATGACATCATCATCATGTTTTTTCAGGTATTTGTCATCATCACATTTTTCAAGTATTTATTGTTTTTGGGGTAGCAGGATCCGTCAAAAGTATTCCAAGTGGGTACTCGTTGGATGCGGAATTTAGTTTCGCATCCAAAGAGCTCTGCCGATCGAAATTTGAGTAAAAACAAAGGGAGATATGTCGAAAATATGAACAAAAAAAGTAGTTTTTTTATGATACATATCCCCAAATTTATATTAAAAAGTTGTTTAAGAACTATAGGGTATTTCAAATTTAAATCAATTTCATTGGCTAACACATGATGACATGGAATTCGAATTATGGTTAAAAGGCCCATTTTGAGTTGAAATTTCCTCTAATGGCTTCCACTTCTAGTTCACACGTGGAGTTTGCAAAATCCAATCTTCATGGGAAACAATTATGAATACTAGTCTCTAACAATGAAGGCTTCGTTTAGAGGACAAAATGTGCAGGCGATAATCCAAAGTGGTTATGCAGAACCAGCAGTTATGGCAGCATATAATAATCTCACACAAGTTGAGAAAGATGCTCTAAGGGAACAGAGGAAGAAAGACAGAAATTTTATGTTCTACATACACTAATCCATGCATGAAAGCATACTCCCAAGAGTAGCAACAGCAATTACCGCCAAGCAGACATGGGACAGATTGGAAACTGCCTATAAAGGTTTGGACAAGGTAAAGACTTCTAGGTTGTAGATTCTTAGAAGATATTTTGAATATTTGTCAGTGAAAGACACGGAGTTAGTAGATTCATTCTATACTAGAGTTTTTGGTCCGATAAATCAACTGAAATATCACGAAGATAATATAATAGACATAAGGATTGTTGAAAAAATTCTTAGAAGCCTTCCCCATAAATTTGAATCCTTGGTCGTGACCTTGGACGAAAATAAATACATGTCGATGTTTACCATTGATGAGTTGCAAGCCTCACTCATCAATCATGAACAAAGAATCAATAGATCAAATACATCAATGGAAGGTGCATTTGCAGCACAGTCATCCATAAGTCATGGTAGAGGTAGGGGGAGATTTAATTCTAGAGGCAAAGGAAGAAGTTTTTCCAGAGGAGGGCGCAATTGCAGTCCCACAAATGTCACTGGTAGAGGACAGAATCAGAACCCAAGTCAGCTTGTGAATCTCCACTTGAATGCAATGTTGTCCAAGAAATTCCACATGACATATGGTATTTAGATTGAGGCTATAGTAATCATATGACTCGTAATTCAAGTTTGTTTTCCAGACTAGATAAATCAGTTCAAACTGTTGTCACACTTGGAAATAATCTCCAAGTCACTGTTTTGGGAAAAGGTACTCTTGGTATTCTAATCAAATAGGGGGGGTGAAAGAACATGCATGATGTTTATCATGTCGAAGGGACGAAACATAATTTGTTGAGCATAGGACAGATTATACAGAAAGGTTACATATTCTACATAGAAGATGATCACTGTGTGATTAAGGACAAGTGTCCAAGCAACCAACTGATAGAAAAAGTGCCAATGAAAAGGAATCACTTGTTTCCATTAAGGATAATTCCAGACATGAAAGGAAAGACAAATACAGGACTTCCATTCAAGGCAAAAAGCAAGGAAGTAGACAAGCACTTTGACAAGAAAGAAAATGGTAGCGCTGATTTTTAGGATGCATTTCAAATAGAAGATTAGGATGAATCCTGGATATGGAATTTCATATTTGGACATATGAATTTTGGTGGGTTGAACCTACTTCACACAAAGAATATGGTGAAAGGATTGGCATTGATCGACAAACCAGAAAGACTTTGTGAAGGCTACATTTTTGGAAAGCAACATAGAGAGAATTTTTGAGTCAGAAAGTCATATAGAGCACACACACCACTTGATATTATGCACTCTGATATTTGTGGTCCAATGCAGACATCATCCACGGGATGGGGTCTTAACTTAGTGAAACCATGTCATAACCTCTTCGTTCATGGGATATTAAAGAATACCACTAATTTTACTACATGTTGATAATTACTTACAAATATCATTTTGTTGAGCCCCCCTCTTAATACATATTTCCAATTAAAAAACCCTTATATTTACAATATATTCCTTATTTTTACTAGAAACCCCCTTTTATACCCCCCCAATACCTAAAAATCCCCCATACCCTATTCCATGTCCCCCAATACCTACAATATATAGACCTTATTTTTCACAATTAAAAAACCCCTTTATGAATGAACGTGATCAGATATTGCTCAACAAGATGAATCCCCCGTGACATCATTCATGGGTGGCTACAATTATTTCCTTACTTTTATTGACGACTACTCAAGAAAAACATGGCTATATTTCTGAAACATAAATCTAATGCATTTAGTTGTTTTCAGTCGTTCAAGATACTCATGGAGAACCAGAGTGGACACATCATCAAAATATTAAGGATAGATAGAGGTGGTGAATATGTTTCAAATGAATTCCTATATTTTTGCAAGACTCATGGCATACAAAAGAAATTCACTTCACGGTATACACCTCAGCAGAAAGGTGTCACCGAAATAAGGAACAGAACCTTGGAGACGACACGCAGCATGATGGAAGCCAAGTATTTCTCAAATAAATATTGGGCTCATGCAGTCACAACTTCTGTTATATTATGAACCGATGTCTGACAAATAGTGTGAAGAACAAATTTCCTCAAGAAGCATGGACAAGTATGAATCATCGTTTTACTCATTTAAAAGTTTTTAGTTGTGTTGCATATGCTCATGTTGCACATGAGCTGAGAAAGAAGCTCAACAACAAGGGATAAAAATATATTTTTGTTGGCTATTCTGAAGACACAGAAGCATACAAGTTGTATAATCCTGTCGAAAGGAAAGTGATCATCATTTGAAATGTTCAATTTGTCGAGAATGAATCATTGAATGGAACTATCGACATAAATGTCAATATTGTGTCGAATTTCGACCATGACGACACAGGAGAGGAAGAGGTTCAAATACCGCATGCAAGTGAAAATGTCGCAACACTGTCAACTCCCACGACACCACGACATGCTTCAGTACAAGGAACGTCAACACAAGTCGTAGCTCAATCTACACTGATAAGCACACCGAGTGGACAATAGACTCCATCAAGTAGTTCGTCAAGATCTACATCATCAAATCCAATGAAGACAACAAGTCTACATGAAATATATGAAGCTGGTACACCGAATTCATTCTCTCCCTTTGCATTTATTTCTCCAATATATGATCCACTAACATTTGAGGAAGCTATCAAAGATGAAGTATGGACACAAGCCATGGATTAAGAAATAGAATGCATTGAGAAGAATCAAACATGGGAGTTGGTAGATGTACCAAAAGATAAAGATCTAATCAACATCAAATGGATTTACAAGACCAAGAAAGATGCCAATGGGAATGTGCAAAAGCACAAAGCAAGAATGGTTGCAAGAGAGTTCACACAACTCATCATAGACTTCAATGAAACTTTTGCACCTATCGCATGCATGGATACAGTCAAAACAATCATGGCCATTGTTGCACAAAACAAATGGCCTGTTTATCAAATGGATGTTAAGTCGACATTTTTGAATGGTTATCTAGAAGAGGAAGTATATTTGGAACAACCATAAGGCTATGAATTTCCATGTCAATAGTATAAAGTGTATAGGCTAAAAAATGCACTCTATGGTTTGAAGCAAGCTCCTAGAGCTTGGTACAGCCGGATTGATTCCTATCTCACTAAAAATTAATTTCACAGAAATGAAAGTGAATCGACGTTGTACACCAAATTTAATGAGCAAGGTAAGATGTTAATTGTCTTCGTGTATGTAGATTATTTAATATTTCCTTGTGACTTTGGCATAAACTATTTTAAAGTAGTCACAAAAAGTGAATTTGAAATGACTAATTTGGGGCTTATGAAATTTTTCCTCGATATTGAAGTCAAGGTGTGTGAAAGTGCTATATTTATATCACAGTCTAAGTATGCAAGTGTAGTTTTAAAAAGATTCAATATGTCTAATTGCAAGACAGCCCCAACACCACTAATAACAGGTTTAAAATTGAGAAAGGATGATGATGGATCAACTATAGATCCTACTTTGTTTAAAAGGCTTATTGGTAGTCTTATGTATTTAACAATGACAAGATGAGACATCATGTATGGAGTAAGTATGATCTCCAGATTCATGGAGTCACCAAAATAGTCTCATTGATAAGCAGGTAAAATAATTCTGAAGTATGTAAGTGGCACAAAGGATCTTGGTATAATGTATTCAACCTCAGAAAGTTTTAATCTCATTGGTCACACTCACAGTGACAATGGAGGCAACACAGATGAAAGGAAGATCACAACTGGGTACACATTTCATTTTGGTATAGATGTTGTGTCATCAGCTTCAAAGAAACAACCCATTGTAACTTTGTCTTCAACAGAAGCAGAGTATGTTGCAGCTACAGGCACTACATGTCAAGTTGTATGGATGTGAATAATTTTAAAAGACTTGTCGCAAAACCAGCAAGAACCAACAACCATTTTCTACGACAACAGTTCAACCATTTCATTGTCTAAGAACCATGTGTTTCAGAAGAGAACCAAGAACATTGACACAAGATTTCATTTCATAAGGGAATTGGTGAACAACAAAGAAATATGTTAAGAATTTTGTAGGTCTAAAGATCAACTTGAATGAATCTTTACAAAACCATTGGCAAAAGATACTTTCCAGTATTTGTGAAGTTATCTTGGAATGACAAGTTCTACACAGTGAAGTGTGTCATGAAGAGAGCAAGTTTAAGCTCTAAAACATGTTGTAATATTTTGTTTTAAGATCCCCATTTACTCATAATTAAGAGGGAGTGTTGGAAATATTAATTACTAGTTGATCCTCTTATCTTGTTAGCCGACTTAGTTGAAGTATATAGTTGGTTATGCTCTCTCACTCTCAGTGAGAGGTTGAAGAGTTCAAGTCTCTGCAATGTAAAGTAGTCGAATTAAATTTATGAACTTAAGTTTCTAGGTGGATAGTTATTACAAACTTTAATGGTCAAGTGGGTAGCTTCAGAAAGAAGCTATTTAGTTTGTCTATATAAAGAAGAAGAAGATTGTAAATCTAAGCTTTGTAACAAGTGAAACATCCTTGTAAATTTCCAAGTTTGTATTTAAGGCAATAGTTCTTTGCTATGTCCTGAAAAATTAAATAAATCAATAGTTTATGGTTGAATACATATTTATTTAGGGGCACACATATAAACATTTCACCCTGTAAAAAGTTCCAAGCTTTACTACAAAGTGGTTCAGTTTACTCCATGTTACCCGTTGGTAAAAAATATTTTCCATTTATTAAGTATTTAGAATAAGGCTAAAAATTTGTCAAAGTAAAAAGAGTGGGGTTGAAAGTCCTACAAATTTTAGTCTTTTGAAATACTTGTGGAAGTATTATTTTGTCAAGTTTAAATTTCAACTTGTCTAGTTACAGTTGGACAAGTTTTACGGGAAAAGTAAAGTAAAAAGAGGTCGAATAGTTGCACTTGGACAAGTTTTACCCAGGCGAGTAAAGTAAAGAGAGGTCGAGGTGAAGATATGCAAATGCGTGTTGGGTGTTGGAGGCGAGCGAACCAACATAATAGTATATTGGGAAGAACGTCAAGGGAAGTCGATTGTACTGGACATGCTTATAAAAAAGAGTATAACAGAGGGAAATGGCAACGTTTTTAGTTCTAGGTTTAGGGTTACAAGGCCTGGTTTTAGAGGGAGTTGGAAAATGTCAAGCAACAGCTAAAAACAACTAGCTAGTGAGAGAAAAAGAAGTTGCCAATTTAGAAACTTTAGAAACTTGCTAGCATACATGTATACCAAGGAAGAATAATACTCAGAAAATGTGGCATACTCCATGTATTCCAAAGATGAATAATACTCAGAAAATGTGGCATAGTCCATTTCGCTGTTTGATTCCCTTCAAAAAATAACTCTTGCAAGGTTCTGAGAGAGGAGACTTCAGAAACCAAAGCTAGAGATCTATAGGCAAATCGCAGTGAATGAGCTGTTGAGATTCGGTTAACTAAATAAATCGCTTAAACGGGTATGAGACAACAGGCATTGGCTCGGATGCTGATACTGATCGAGCTGGCTAAGGAATAATTTAGTTTATGAATGGCTGTAGATACCAGTGCATTATATAGTGCTGGTTTACTGCTAACCGTATATTAATTTCCAAATGTCTCCATTCCTTTCACACCTTTCTTCTTATCTGAAATTCTAAAATCTTGAAAGTCTTGGAATTCTGAAATTAATTTCTTAGTTTTCTTTTCTCTGTACAAAACCTCATCATGTGTAATATTGAACGAGTCGTTGACTAGACCACGAAATATGTTTTGTATTAAGAGATCTTAATTGTTCTTTGCACTTATATTAATTCTATTTAATACTTTTAAATTTAATTGTATTTATTACTTTCATATTACCACGTAGCCTGCTTCGAACACAAAATTCGCAAGAGATTTAAAATTGAACCATAGAAGCATTCAAAAACATAAAATATGAACATAAGAACTTCATGTTGTGGAATCTCAACGAAAGAACATACCAGCTCTCAAACACATAAAATATAGACATAATGCCAATAACATAAGAATGTCACGTTGTGAAATCTCGACTAAGGAACGCTTATAGCCTACAAGTATGGTAGAAAAATACATTCACAAAGGAAAAAAAAATGAATGTCGGAGCCACAAGAATTATAAAAAAAAATTAGTTGCATTAATTACGTTGACTACCAACCATCTAGACCATGGAAAAGATGTTTGGTAGTCAAATTAGAACAATCGCCTTCTATCTGTATGGAAGAGATGCCTGTACTAAGTTTCCATTTGGAGCTGCGGGAAAATTTTAATTCTTTCAAGGAAAAATCAGAAGTGGGCACTGTTATAAGGTTTTTACAATGAATCTCTACTGTTCATTTAGTGACTTGCTTGTTGTGGGTCTAGTTTTCAACTTGTTTTTAAAGTTGCTACAAAGTTTTTACAAAACTATGATTGTCCATGTAGTATGTAGTAATGGTGTTAGCCTTTGACTCATAGTTCTCAATTCTTCCTGACCAAAAAGGGAGATCCTAACCAAAAAGGGAAATCCTAAGTATAATCTAGAGTAATGCCAACCACAGAAAAATAATATGGCTACTGATGGATGTAAGGAGACCATCAAAATTTAAATTTTGCAGATGTGAAGGTGCAATTTTCTGGGAAAAGATTAAATTTTGAATGATGGTAGTCTAAAGGAAGAGATGACAATGACATATGATCTCATGCTGCCTCCTAAATTTTAACCCAAATCTAAAATCAATATTCAAAAATATCCCTAGTAAAGTACTACTACCTTTTCAAAAGCTACTTGTATAAGCCAGTTTTTTTGGTGTGAACATTGCCATAGCAAAGCTGGTTTTTTCTTTAGTTGATGTTTCATTATTGTTGTTACCAAACATTAATGTTTGGTTTCAGATGTTGTCAATGTAATCCCACTACCTACATTTGGTTAGTAACTTCATAATACAATGACCAAAAAAGATGTTCATGTTATATGTTTCACAATACAATAAAATAAAAATGGGTTTAGGATTACATAAAAATAAATCTTCAAACACTTCAATAGTCTCCATCACACTACATCAATGATCTTCATCAAGAATTACAATCTATACATCTCAATGAATCATGACTTTATACTTGTTATTGTTAATCTTGTTAATTTGCTCAATGAAGCCCAAAATATGAGATATTACAGCCTATCAAAATAATAATTAAATCTTTTAATAGTACACCAAAGAATGATTATATAACAATATAATTCTTTTAACATAATTACATGTATAGTTCTTTATATTTTACAATTTGTAGTGGGTAGGAAGTAACATGATAAGGATTTATTTTATGGGTATAATATCTTAGTTTACATGTAACTGAGGCATAGATAATTGGCACTAACTAGCACTTGGTAACATTTAACTTGTGGTTAATGTTTTAATAAAAAAAACATAAATAGTCTTAAAGCACAATGACTCCACTCAATAAAACAAATAGAAACCTGACAATATGTACTATCTATACACTTTATACACTATTCATTGCAACAAGGATAATGAAGTGCTTACAATCCAATATAGTTAAAAAAACAAATTATATTGATTTGATTTGATAGGTTTGATTTGATCAAACCAATCAAAAAGCATCAACTATTTAAAGATCCAGTGAATGTTAATTAATAAATCTAGGTTTGAAATACATCTATAGATTTTATTTTACAAACAAACCTACACAATAATGAAAAACAAAACTACAAAACAATGAAAAACGGCATATACCTATGAAGCCATCTTCACCACCGCCCTGGTTTTTTATTTGGGGATTTCTCTACAAAAATCTGCTTCGGTGTTCGCTTTCCAGGCACCTTGTTTGGTGTTTGTATTTCAGGCACGAGCTTTGATGGTGTTCGGTTTTCACACACTTCTGATGTTCGGTTTTCATGCACCGACTGTTGTGGTGTTACCGTTTCGAGCAATCCGTTTGCTGTTAGCCTCTCAATAGATTTTGGTTTTATCATTACAGCGGCACCGTTTGATTTTGTCATTACAGTAACACCATTTGTTTTTGTCATTACAGTAACACCATTAGGTTTTCCATTTTCACTTTCATGCACATGGTTTATCATTACAGTAACACCATTAGGTTTTCCATTTTCAGTATCATGCGCATGGTTTGGATTTGGCTTTCCTTTCTCCAGCGAACCAATTGCTTTTGGCTTCCCATTTTCTAACGAGCCATTTGATCTTGGTTTCCCATTTTCTAGCACCAGTGACTTTCTTGGTGTTGCCCTTTCAAGCAATTCGTTTGTTGTTCCCTGGTCAATAACACCATTAGATTTTGGTTTTTTCTTTTCAAGAACACCATTTTCCATTTTCACTTTCTTGCACCTGATCTGACTTCGGCTTTTCTTGGTTTCCCATTTTCTTGCACCAGTGACTTTCTTGGTGTTGCCTTTTCAAGCAATTCGTTTGTTGTTCCCTGGTCAATAACACCATTAGATTTTGGTTTTTTCTTTTCAAGAACGCCATTTGGTTTTCCATTTTCACTTTCTTGCACCTGATCTGACTTCGGCTATTCTGTCTCCGGCGAACCTATTGATTTTGGGTTTCCATTTTCTAACGAACCATCCGATCTTGATTTCCCATTTTCTTGGACCAGTGACCTCACCTGCAAAGGTTGATGTTCACTGGACTCAACATCAGAATGCAGAGCAGTCTCCAAATCTTCAACTAATCCTTCAACTATCTGATTTTGTGCTTTTAGCGAACGCCCAGTTCTGTTCACCACCTTTTGTAAGATTTCATTTCGTTGTTGAAGAGATTGTTGTGTTACGTTGTACTGCCTAATTAAATATAAACGTTGTTCAACTTCTTCATTCAACTGTTCCTCAAGCCTCTCCATTTCAATTTCCATTGTTGCAATTTTGGTAAGCAAAAATTGTACCCTCTCTTCATTGTTTGAAGACTCATCCTTTAAAACCTGAATTTCGTCTTCCATACAAACCAGTGTAGCATTATACTCGTTCTCCCGGCTTTTCAAGAGATCCACTTCAATGATTAACTCCATAATCTTTTTGTTTATTGATACATTTTTACTAGACATCAACTCAAGGTATTCGTGCAGCTCTGCAACAGTGTTCTTCAAATTTCTCTTTTCCTCATTCCATAACTGTCCATCCTGTTCCATAATACTCAGCAAATTCTGAATCGTTTTCTTGGATCCATTCAACTCGGATTGCAAACCAATTTTTTCTGTTCTACATTTCTGCAGAACTCTCACACTTTGCTTCATCTCGTCTTCCAAGAGAACCAATTTCGCATTATGCACATTCAACTTGGCTTTCAAAGACTCTACTTCAAAGCTTAGCTCTCTATTTTTCTGAATCAGTAATCCCCTTTCATTACCAAATGGATCAAGCTTTATTTGCAGCTCTGCAACATTACTTTGCAAATTTTCTTTTTCAGAAACCCACAAATGTTTATGTTCAAGAAATTCGTGTGCCCTTGCTTTCATTTTTTTCAACCTGGATTGCATTTCAATCGTTTCTACCCTAGATTGAACTAAATCCCTTTCTTTTTGCATAGACATCTCATGGATTTTTTCCTTATAAGCAACCAATGAAGACAAAAACTTGTCCTTATCAGTCTTCAATGGTTGCTCTGCCATTTGGCTGCCTTTAACGATCTCCTCAGTCTCCTGTCTTGCAGCATCCTGTCTTGCTGCTACAATGTGTGATAAAAACTTGTCCTTATCAGTCTTCCATGCTTGCTCTGCCATTTGGTTTCCTTTAATGATCTCCTCAGTCTCATGTCTTGCTGCTACAATCTGTGATAAAAGCTCACCTTTTTCCAATTTCCAATCTTTTTGAGCTGCCTCTAAATCTGCAGATATCACCTGAATTCCATCATTCAACTGCAAAACAGTACCTTCTAAAATTCTTTTTTCAGAAGCCATCGCTCTGCAATCTTCGTTTTTCTGAAAATTTTCATTCTTAAATCTTTCCTCAGCGCCTTGCAGCTGTTTAGAAATGTCAACCCGGCAGTCCTCAGCTCTACTTTGACATTGTTCTCTGAATTCTTTCTCGACTTCCTTCAAGCGATCATTGAGTTTTTCCCCGGCTTTCTCCTGTTCTGTGAGTTTCCAATGTAGATTATCGATCTTTGACTCGAATTTTCTTTCAAGATTATAAATGTTTGATTCCATTTGAGTGAGCTTTTGTAGAACAGAGGCCTTTTCTCGTTGTGTCCTGTTAACATCTTTAACACGTAACTGGCTTCCTTTGCCTTCCCCCGTCTTGTTTGAAGAAAAATATGTAAACTGAAAGGTGGATCGTTTTAGTCTCTTCTGGCAAATCCGATGAAAGTTTGAACCAACCTTTTTTCTGACACCCATTATTCCGAATACGATTGTTTCGTTGTGATCTGCTTACTGGAAATTGTCTTTCTCACGACCGCGAAGATCAGTGCCTGTGAGTTTTACAATGGTCAATTCTTGTTTATTCGCTCTATTAATAAATAATCATTCATTCGGACTTTTAAAAAATCAATGGTGCTGGATCATGGCCGACTTGGATGATTGACTTCATTGTGCAGAAGTTAATGGCGTTTTAAATGGGGTACTTACATCGTATTGTATTTCGTAGATTACAGGAAAAATTGTTGAAGGTGTAATTTGCATGGTTAATATTGTTATTTTAACTCAAGGATGGAGTTAGTGATTTTATATAATTCATTGTAATTTAAAAATATTGAGAGAGGTGTATATTTAGATTGATTACATTTTTATAAAAATGTGGAGCAGCTTAGGCCATGTTAATTTATGGACAACTCTCTTTCTCTCTTTCAGTGTGAACTTGCTTTCTCAAGTGTCTCCCTATTTGCATGTAGCTGTTATGAACCTAGCATCGAATGGTATTCATAGTGCACACAAGCCCTCAAAGTGGTCGTGCACACATTGCTAAGGTGGCTACAAACACACCATTAAGGTGTGCATGTATCAATTCAGTGCACCAACAATTGTAGAGGTTTTAAGAGTAAAAGTGTTTAGTATGGATACAAGTGCACTCCCCCTTCTGGAAGAGGACAATGACAAGTTCTTCGGGGCGTTTCCCTCTGCAACTCTACAAGCAACTCTACAAATGTCTTGTACGATTATTTGTAAAGTGGTGCACATAATTAAGGTACAATGGATTCTTAAAGTGGTCTTCGGGGCGTTTCTCTCTGCAACTCTACAAATGTGTTGTACGATTATTCGTAAAGTGGGGCAAACAATATATTACATGTCATACGATATTTAATGCGTTGGCGGCAGCATTGCCAGCCATACGATCTGGTGGAGGTTGAGATCGTATGGCTGGCAATGCTGCCGCCAGCGCATTAAATATTGTATGGCATGTAATATATTTTTCATCGTAAAGTGGTGCACATAATTAAGGTACAATGGATTCTTAAAGTGGTGCACATAATTAAGGGGGGTTGAGGTGTCCTAGTTGGGTTTGTATAGAGGATGAACATTCTTTTTGGCATTAGATTCATACGGTAAAGACAATGATAAGTTGTTAGGGGCGCTTCCCCTAGAACTCTACAATGTGTTGTACAATTATTCTTATAATTAAGGGGGTTGAGGTGTTTGTATAGAGGATGAACATTTTTTTTTGGCATTAGATTCATGTGGTTGAATTAAAATAAGAAAACATTGACAAACTTAATGTACAACGTTAAATAACACTTCTACCACAACAAAGCTAAGTAAGGTCTTTAAACTCCGTTAGATTGGCATCATTGCTGTGATGACATTCATTGAAGTTTTTATAGAAAATCAATTATAAAATCCATTGGAATATGTGCACCTCTTACCAAATATATGGAAAAGGGTACTTTCTAGTGGACAATAGCCACCCAAAAGAGTTTTGAATTGTTGAAAAGTAAGCGAAATATAATGTTGACCTTGCCTAATTTTAATGTAGCATTTCAAGTTCATTGTGAAATGCAACAAACATAAATGTAGATATTAGAATACTAACCATACTAAATAATAATATTAATTATGTTAAATGATACATTTCTTACTTTTAACTAAACAATGTATATAAGTACAACACAAGGCTTTGTAATCATCATTTTATGAATTCATATCAATCATGTATTTTCAATATGTATTTTTATTTATATATGTAGAAATATTTTTGGTGAATCATAGAAACAAATATTATTTTTTATATTTGGTATCATAGACATTGATTTGGCCAGTGTGGATTAGTTATGTTGTCTTTCTATTTTTTATTCCATATAGAATTATTTCACAATGTTGTCCATATGTCTTGTACAACCTATTTTAGCCAACTGGAGTTCCTCCTAGTCTCGTTCATTATAACTATCTCATTTACACCTTCACCCAATTCTTTGGTGGACTTGATATCCCATAAAGTGGAGTGTTTGGAAGGCCCTTGTTCAACTTTCTACTTTTTCCCAAATAATGGACCTTTCTACATCAAATGTTGAGGAATATTTGAGAATTTTTCATTTATTTTCATATTATTTTGAATAGTTCTCCTCATATGTTTAGTAGATCTTTTTCTTTCTAAGGTGTTCATTTTTTACATTAGTTCTTTACTTAATTAAATCACCTCTTGCTCTTACCTTATTCTTAATTTTAATTAAGTATGCTTTAGAACTAGTGTTAATTAATTTGAACCCCTCTCATTGATATTTCATAAAATTATAGGATGATTTAGTCATTATACTCCACAATCACGATTTTTCCCCCTATACCTCTTACAATTTCTTAGCAACTTTGAGATTTACTTCCCTACCTTACGATTCGTATTCATGCCATTATCCCACCTCAATGTGTGGGAATCGAACATCCTCCTCCTCCTCCCTCACCTAGTTCCTTGTTCGGATCATCATATTTAGACTCTTGGGTGTTCCCATTAATATGGGTAACACTTTTTGGCAAGCATATGGTGCATGTATTCTAAAAAACGAGCTTGATTGATATTTTCTTAATCCCTCGACCGAGATTTTTAAAATATCGATAGAGGGCTTAGTAAAACGATTTATCAAGCTATCAAGCTCAATCGAGGGTTTATCAAACCCTCGATCAAGAGATAGAGCTCGATCGAGTTACCATTCTCGATCGAGAGAATTTGATGATAACTGAAAAATCTCGGTTTGGAAGGCTCCCATGTATTTTAAGAGCTCAATCGAGTTATGAATCTTGATTGATCTTTATAAATATCGGTTGAGATCTTGACCTGTAACAATATAAGAACATAAAAGTATCAAACCTCAACTTATCTAGTCACACCTATTGTAGAGGAGCTCGAACAAGATGTATAAAGTGCTTATGTTGATTTGATCGGGGGCTGCAACCTTCCACCAGCCACGACTTCTTTCTACCATGGCCTCCATAGCTAGAGGTAGGCAAGTCAAAACTCCAAAAATCAATTCTTTTGTGCATTGATTGAAAATGTTGATTTCTTTAGGAATTTTGTGAAATTTTTTCAAAACCCTCAAAAATAAGTTCCTCTATGCATTGTTTGAAAGTGTGTTTTAAAATAATTTTGTGAAATTTGTTCCAAACCCTCAAAAAACAATTCTTCTACGCATTTATTGAAAGTGTTGTATTTGTTAAGAAATTTAATGAAATTTTTTCAAACCCCCCAAAAAATTAATTATATGTATTGATTAAAATATTATTTTTTAAGTAATTTTAAGAAAAGAAATCGTAATATTAGTTATTTTTATTGTACATGTGTAATCCAAGATTTACTTGAAAATAAACTAGCATAGATCCATCTTAAACCTAGATCTATCAAGCACCTAGAGGCATCCAATTTCTTGATATGCATTTTTTTTAAATCTTCAACTCAAGAAATTTGATCCCTTTCATGCTTGATATATTTGGGTTTAAGTTTAAATTTTGTTATTTTTTAGGTGGATGTGGATTTTTTTAAATTTCTTTTCATAAGTCAATTCTCGCTAGCTCATTCAGTTAAGGTGTGGGTCTCATCAGCAAGGTGACCCAGGGTCAATCCCATTAGGGGTGAGCTAGTTGGGGAGAGACACCCAAAAATCCATCCATGTTGAGGGTTGGTGTGGCCCAGGATGGGTGCGATCCCTAGGTGGTTTTGATGGCTTAGATACCCTTGGGTTTTGGTTTCTTAGCCAATGATTGGAATGCAGTGGCCGTGACTGACGGTAATTTCTAACAAACAAACAAAAAAAACTCATAATTTTTTTTATTTTATGAGCGGGCATGTATTTATTTTAGATTATGAGACTTTATTTCATTTTATTTTTGATAATGTAATCTCAAACATTAGATTACGTTTTTAAGAACATGGATTGGTAGGGAAATCAATTTATAGGCATGGTTTTCTTAGAGCCTTATTGTATTCAAAAGACAACATATATATGATTTATCTTCATTGTTTCATGTAGATCATATCCAAAAGAGTTCTTGTCCGGATATTTTGAGGGATTGAAGCATTGGTACAGATTTTAGGTGTAACAAAATGCCCCCCAAAGTATGAAGCTAGAGGGATGTGATAGGTTAAATACTTTTCTAGATGTCATAGAAAAAGGAGAGATGAGTTTACATCTAATGTAAGACCAGTGACCAACTATCTGACTCAATCATTGCTCTGGACCAATATAGTGCAGATCCGTGGGTGGTGACTATGTCATGGATACCAAGAATACACTATAGATCCATGACCAATAACACTAAAAAGGGAACATGGCTACGAAACATACAAAGTAGATACATTTTATCCAGAATCAATACTGGCCCACGACCACCAAATATACAATGTGGATCCATGTCATAATTTCAAATAATACTCCATCGCATCCTACGGATAGGCACATATTCAGGTGAATGTCTGACCACTCAAGGTCTTCATCCCAATTCCCAATGATACGATTCTAACCATGTGAATATATGTCCTGATGTCGAACATGGTAGAAATCACTTGATTACCAGTCATTGATGTATAATGTTAACAAGTGCGAGGGAGATCACCATTGATGTCAATGATTCCCAAGGTATCCAAGTACATTCTCTTGAGTGTGAATGAAGGACTTGAAGTCGAACACCTAGTAGAATCTTCCAATCAGAGACCATTGATGAAAACCTATTGTTGAAAGGGAGGAAACCTGCCATTGAGGCCTGTAGGATTCAAGGTACTTGACTAGGTTTCTAAGTCCAATTCTCGGACGATGTGTTGAAGTCGACAGGAATAGACTCATTGAAGGAGGTCCATTATGATTCCCCCATCATCAACACGAAACATGAAACAAAAGATGATGTTGAAGTGATGAAAACAACCATGGGATGACTCAGATAGAACTGAATTGAAGGAAGGTAAGGTAACTACATATGTAAATTGCATAGGAGATTCCCTTTGAACATTAAACGACACGAAAAATTACTTGGTAGCATTGACTTAATGAGGTCAAAACCATACGTAATGCAAGGACAGGATGATGCATTCTTTGAATTGACTCAAAGGAGTTAAATGACCCACGAAAGTGGATCAACTCGAGGACAAGCTGAATACCCTTTGAAAATGAAAACGCAAATAGGTGCCATGTTCAAAGGTGGACTATGATCTGTCATTAATAGAAATAAAAAGACATTTCCCATCTCGAAGGATGAGTACCTATTTTCGTATTAACAAGTTCAAAGAGGGTAACAAACACTCATTGTATCTCATCAGGTGACGAGTCCATTCTCATATATTTTATGAACCTGATAAAGGAGAGGTTCATTCCTAGAAAGGGTCCCTCGTTGTTTGATTTTATGATTCCGATGAAAGAAAACTCAGTTGTCATTTCATGTTTAGAGAGTCTGAAATGACTAAGAAGACTCAAGGGTGGAATTTTTCGTAAATTTAATCCCTAAGGCCCAAAAAAAGCATAAACTAATGCCCAAGAGAACTCTTCTAGTTGCGATAAACTAGAGTGTACCTTTCTCATAAATGATTCTAATCGATCTAAAAGAGGGGTAAACTATCATAAACTAGACGATCATTCAAATACTTTTACAAGCGTGAAAGCTCAAGTTCGCTTAGCGATCTTTTCGTATTTTAGGAGTCTGAAAAGAGCTTAAAGGTAACTCCATAAGAGGTGTCTTTTTTCATAATCTAGTTTTAACAAGTCTGAAAAATAGTAAAAGTGTACTCGATACCTCTTCACTGAGTTTTTAACAAGCAATTCAAAGGTATAAAAGGCACTTGGTACTTTTTCATCTTGACCCAGAGTGTGAAAATTACAAAAGAGACTCACTTATAGCCAAATGTATCACGAAAACAACCTGAAATCTTCAAGAACAGAGTTAGAATAAATTCCTTATGAAAAATATAGGAAAATAGATGGCAAAACCCTAAATATTTAAATATTTGATTAATTATTTTTTAATTAATATCAAAAATTGACATATAAAAAGGGGCATTAGTAACTATTTAAGTTGTAATTTTACCATAGTGCCTTGAGTGAATTTTGTGCAAATAGGGTGATTTTTCCAACGAAGATTTTGGGAGCTTCGAACCATCTTAGATCAAACTGTCCAAACTATGTAAGAGATAAACCTTAGCCCTTCAAATTCATGGTGTCCTTTTTTTCATTTTAGGTCATTTTTTTGTTTTCTGAGTGTTTTTCCAAGGAGACAAAGCATATTCAGGCCGTCTCTTTTCTCCCTTTCAGGAGGTCTGTCAATGCACCCCTCTAAAGAGGGAAAAGCATCGAAGGCGCTCTTTCAAAATGGGGAAAGAGCATCGGTGCTCTATCCTCCTCTAGGAAGAGCGTCAATGACTAGGTTAATCTCAAAAATAAAAAAATAGCCACTAGTTTGCATTTTTTCTTTCTTCCACGGGTTTTCTCATGCTTCTAATGAATGTTTTAATTACTTTTGGCATGAAACCCACTCACAAAATGGTCATTTGGAAAGAAATACAACATGAGCTTGATGACCTTCAAGTGGAAAATGATTGTGAGGGCCCTTTGTGAGTGTGGGCTCCTCAAATATTTTAGAGTGCCACGGATGAGGGCATACGTGCACCTACTAGAGCACCTTATCCATATGTGGGACCCGAATCAACAACATTTCAAGCTCGGGACCCATATATTTACTATAGACATGGAAGGCATCTATTTTTTGGCTGGATTATCTCGTAGGGGGGACTAGTAGTGCTTATCGGGCCATGAGGTGGCGAGATGTCTGTGGATGATTTGATTTATGAGTATTTCTCGGTGGGGACCCATTCCCAAGGAGGGAAAATCCCCATCAAACACATAGTGGATTGATCCTTGAGTATTGTAGCCTTCATGATCGAGAAGGTAGTGGGAAGGAGGTCAACCACCAGACTACACTGGCTCACATACTGTATGCAGTAGAGTGCATGGATCCCACCATTTTTAACTAGAATGAGGGGTTATTGGTCAACTTAAAGGACCAGCTAACCAAGTGTCAGAGAGGGGAGTTGAAACAGCTCAGATATGGAGCTATAGTGGTATCTTTCTTCTTCAAGCAAGTTCCACTGATGAGACCTCAGGTATCCTTGAGCAAGTTAAATGTTGAGGAACCTCGGATGACCAAGTGGGTAGGGGCCATGGCCCTCCATGGTGGTGGCAGAGGCCCTAGGGTTATGTATGGACAGGTATTTTAGTTCCATTGGTTCAAAGGAAAACTATTGATGGTGGAGGACTACGCTTATGTTGGGGAATATTTCAGGGATAACCCTGACCTTCCACTACCAAAGGGAGATCAGTGGGACGACCGAGGTAAGAAACATATCACTATACATTTTTTTTTAATTTTTTATTTCATTTTTCATTTTTTTTATTTATTATGATGTGATGATGAGACATAAAAAAAAAATTGTGCAGATATAGGACCTTCTCATTCGGTAGGAGCCTCACCTATAGAGAGGTGAGGGGCAGTTCGATACATGGTTGTCAGGAATGCAGAGGCAGATGAGGAAATCTAGGAGATCGAGGAGAACATCCAGTGACTGATTATGGGCATACCGTTCATAACCCTATATGCTATTTAATTACAGCTAACATACAGAATGCTCAATATAAATTGTCAACCCAGGGAAGTCTTTTTATTTCAAAGGTAACTCACACTGTCTGTGCATAAACACTAACTAGCTGATTAAAGGAATGAAAGATTAATTGTCCTACCTATCTGCTCATTCAAACCCCTCTCATGGCTAAACTAATCTAAATTAACCACCTAAGAATTCAGGAATTCAATTACCCTCCTACAATTAACGAATATAGAAATAGATAACTATACTTACTTTTTACAAGAATTTAAATCCTAACATTATCAGACTATATGTGAACTCATCATAACCAGTTTAATTCAACTAATCTAGGAATTGGAAATAACAGTAATTGAACCAAACAAACTCTAAACTATAATCTGACTGAATTTGCAATCCTGAGAAAGAAAAGTAATTAAAAGGAACTGGAGTTTAGCTTGACTATAACAGTTATTGGCACACATGCATAATGGAAACTAATCTTCACAGTCGATTGTCACACCACACTGCTACAGCTTAAGAGGAAAGAAAACATTGATTATCAAAGGAAACACAATGATTAACCATTATTGTTGCAGCTACTGTAAATAATGCATCTACTGTAACTTCCAAATCAAACAAAAAAATAATCAAAACATATAATTAACTTAGCGATCTCTTTGGGAAGGTAGGCCCAGCTTTCGAACAGAGATGCTGGGATTAGCACAAATTAAAACGCAGAATTCTGAAGAATCATGATCCTTATATTAAAATGGAAAATAATAAAGTACAACTCATTGTCACAGCTTACACGGTCTGATCAATAATCCACCAACCCCTGGCTCAAAATGATTCCCCATATTTATACATTAATAATCATAACCTTCACCCACTAATATCAGGAAGCCATGAAGATCTACAATCTTCAAGTTTCCTTGTTACAATGAGTTGTTACAGCTGTGAGTGAAATTGAATGGAAGTAGAGAATATAGGGAATATTGTTGCTCGAGCTGTTAGTGAATAGACGGAACCAATTAAATAAGAGATTCCCTGTTTGTTGCAGCTATGCCTTAAGCAGTGGCACGTCGTCGCAACTAAGTCTGTTGCAGCTATGCGTGGAATGACGACCTTTTTTTGCATCTAGCTTGTGGAGATGGGACTGGTAGGCAACAGCTGGTACTAAAAGCTCATCTTCTTTTCAGACCACCTGGGATGCTACACCTGTGTCCTTCAAAGATTGAACTATCTTTATAAAATCACGATGTGTTATCATAATTCAATAAACAGAGTTCTAAACATAACAATCTTAGGCATTAATAGAATGAACAATAATTAATCATACTTGTAAATATTTAAGGCTCAATGTGGGGCAAATCATATGTCTGGTGTGTAGGAATGAAGTAGGACAAGGCAAAAGGGTATAATAGGTGTGGTCAAAAAGGGGCTATTTCAGGACCCAACATCTCCCCCCAACTATCCTGTTGCATGTCCTCATGCAACAACCTCCACTAATCTGAATCTAATTCTGGAACTGTACCTCATTCATGGAGAGAGGAAAAATTGTAGGAGCGTTCAAGTTGCTCACCCCCATCCAAATATCCCTTACAGGCCACCCAGTATTTCCAGCACTGCTTCTCCTCTGCCTTAGTCAATGAAAAATAATCCCTATATGGCCTTGTTGGCTACCAAATGAGTGGAAACTTAAACGTAATTCCCAGCCAATGAAATCCACACTTCTACATGCATTCAACATATCCTTCGACCCTAGGGAGTGCCTGTTTAAAGTTCTTAAAACAATAAGGGTCCCTTTTCTTTAAGGCTGAAGGAGAAGTCTACCATCTGTGCTTACTGCCTTTCAGAGCCAGATGTTGTTGTTTATAAATCTAGTCAACACAAGTGGAGATGACCTTTTTTATAGTTCAATCAGTTGCTGGTTTTCCATGGGAGATGCCAGCCTCTTTTCTCGAAGAGTAAGAAGAAGCCAAGGAGATTGAGGTTCACTCCAAATCCACAAATTGGAGTTAGCCTCATTCTGAGAGGTTTTCTGAAAGCCCCTCTACCACCGTACATGATTGTTGACAAAAGAGGAAAATTCCCTCAACTGGACATCTCCTAAGTAAGGAGCAAGGTTAGAATGAAAGTCCATAGGGCAGGCCATCTCATGCAAATAAAATTCACATAGCAGGTTCTGCTAAGTGTAGTTGTTTTCCATAAAGGTTACCAAAAACTGGGTAGTGGGTATCAATTGATAAGGTCTCCCTTCGTTTAAGTCTTTTAATTTAAATAAAGTTAATTGTTCATACAAGAATACCAGATAGGAGGGAGATGGAGCTCTGAAACTCATCAATTCCTGGAAGAGGGCATATAGTTTCTCTTTCTCCTTTTGCATGGACTTGAATTTCTTCAATTCCTACAACTCTTTTTGTACTTCCTACCAATGAAACCTTTAAAAAATTAGCTCCTCTTCCCATTTCTCCCTCAATTCCTTAATATTTTTTTGTGCTCAACAAGAGGAACCATTCCTTCATGACATTGATCCACATGATATTTCCACTTCTTTACCTCCACCTTCAACAATGTGAGCTCTACATTCTTTTCATCATCAAAATCTGAAACGGTTTCTTGAGGAATTTGCATTCCTACTTTTGTTAGGATTATTAATCCTCCCTTGACCATACTGTCTATTGGATTATTTAGCCTAACTTAGGAACCTTAATTAATTAATTGTTTCCACTAGTACCATTGTGTCCTCTTGGCCTAATGGGGCCACATGTACCAGTTACTAGAGTGTGGGGAACACTGCCAGAGGTTAAATTCCACTTACTGCATGTGCATGCATCAATTTGGGTGCCTCCTAGACCAATCCCTACATTTTAGGAGCCACTGGGAGTCTTGACACCAACCTACTTTAGTTAGTTGGAGTTAGTACTAGTCAGTATTAGTTAGCCCCCAGTTACTTTCAGTTAGTTAGCGCAAGCTTTGCATGGCTAATGCATGGCTACATGTGGAGTAGGTGCCTTTTCCCACCTACCACACTCAATTTCATTGAGTTAACTAGTTGTTACTAATTGATTGAGTTGTTGGACATCTAAGAGTTTATCTATTGGACTTTGATATTGATTGAGACACCATGAGTTATATGTTCAACTAAATACAGTTAGATCTAGTGGATAGACTCGAATTTCTACCTAATGCATTCGAATTCTTTTCCTATGTAAAGTATTGTAACACCAGATTTTATTATTGTGAATGATACTGTAACTTCCTAAGCAATACTCATCCATTTCCTATGTGGTTTGTTTTGTTCATTTTGTATCTTCATTCTCCATTTGTTGCAAACATTATTAGAACTATTTTCTTGAATATATAAATGGCATTCAAATTCTAATATGGTATCAGATCCTTCTCAAGAAGGTTTCATGCTTGTTTCTCCCCATCGAACATCAAAAGCAGTTGGGTTTCCACAGAAGTCCCCTATGATGATTTGCTAGCTCTGGATTTATTCAGAGCAATGGAGAGGGCGTGATGGACCCTGAAAACATGTTCATGTTGAGAGGAAAAGCATTATTCTAACAGTTCAAATGTGTTAGTGTGTTTTGCAATAACAATTGATAGGTGTTGCATAGCTTGTGTGAAGTTTTGCAGTCTTCCGGCCGGAGCAATTATGAGTTCTCAATCTCCTACACCTTGGATCCTTGCAAATTCCAATTATCTTGATTGGAGGATTGATATGGAGATGGACTTGCAGAAGCATGGATACCTTAGGATAATACAAGGAAGGGAGGCAAATCCTCATCAACCAATTGAAAAGAACAAGTTTTTGAACCATTGTGATGAAGCATTCGGGTACCTATGCACTCATATATCCAGAGATATCATCTTCCACCTTGAAGGTTTGGAGACTCCCATAGAATCCTGGGAGAATATTGATATCTTATTTAACAAACAATATGAGTTTCGGGGACACATTCTGGATAATGAGTTGGTATCTTTACATCCCAGCAGTTTTGAGACTATTGAGTAATTCTTTACTAAATTCAAGTCTCTGGTACTTCAATGAAGACAGTGCAGAATAGAGTGAAAGGATGAGCAGAATGTCCTTTCCATACTCAGCAAACTAGGCTCTAAGTATTCTGTATTTGTTTCCATATTTCATTCCAAGCGGGAAAGTTTTCCTGATTGGAAAATTCCTTCATTAGATTCTTTTTATGAGTCCTTAATCAAGGAGCAAGACAAGTTGATTCCAATAGGAGTCATCAAGACCTCCAAAGATCAATCTCTCCCAGTTACTGACTCTTCCAAAGTGCAAGAAAAGGGGAAATCAAAGAAGAAGGAGCCAAAAGTAACTAATTCAGAACCTAAATAGAATCAGCAAACTTCTGAAGGAGCCTCTGGCTCTAAGAAAAAGTGTCCCTATTGTATGAGGGGTTTTCAACCAAAAGACTCGTGCATGAAGAAGACCCTCAACCAAATGAAAAATATATGTGTACAGAACAATATTTCCCTTCCACAAGGTGCAGATATGTCTAATGATGAAGAGCATACTGAATAAGATGAGATATGCTTTCATGCATGCCTCTCTCTGTCGAAGGCTTATTTGATAGATTCTGGAGCATCCAACCACGTGGTTGCTTCCAGGGAATCCTTCATCACCTTCCCTTTATCAAGAGGACCTAGAATTCATATGGGAGATGACTCTAAAATTCAAGATTTTGAGAGAGGTTCAAATAAAATCCAGCATGATGAGTTCCTGGCCTCTCCTACAGAAAAGAAAATTGCTGAAGATGAAGAAGAAGCAGAATTTTCTTTAGAGTCAATTCGAATTGAAGAAAGTCTCCTTGGAGTGACTCCTTCTCCTGTTGCTCCGGAAGTGTATGAGGTATCTGATCTCTGATATCCTCACATGTCTAATCCAGAAGAAGACATTCAAATCTCTATTTGTGAGAAAAAACTCTCCTCCCATTCTTTACAAAAATTCTCCAGTGATTCTTTAAATTTTGTGCATAGTTTACCGATAATTGTTTCAGAAAAGGAAGAGGAATTTGATTTCTCTATATCTAATATCTAATGATGTTGTTGGTGTGAGGATAAGTGATACAAAGGATATTTTGGAAATAATATTAGATTATATTAGTGATCCATGCACTTTCATTAATCTAGAGCTTCTAGTAAACTCCTACAGGATTGCATGTACCAAAAATCTCATTCAAAAGTTTTGAAGAAGGAGAAAACTGTGCATCTACCAACTCGGTGGAGAAAACTCTTGGATATGATATGGAATTTATTGGATATGATATTATATTATTTGTATCTAATATGATATTACTTGGTTCTAGGGTTCAAGAGATTTATGTACCGCTTGTAGTTGTTCTCATCAATTTTGGTGTGAAGAAACAAGTACCAAAAATCTGTCTCAAAATTTTGCTGGGGATTTGATGTCAGTTTTCTCTCATTAGTTTGCTGATATTATATTTTGGAAATAATTTTAGGTTATAAGAGTGATCCATTCACTCTCATTGATCTTGAGCTTCTAGCAAATTTCTACATGATTGCATGCACCAATATTCAAAATTTTGAAGAAGGAGAAAAATTGTGCATCTACCATCTCGGTGGAGCAAACTCTTGGATATGATATGAAATTTATTGGATCTGATATGATATTATTTAAATCTGATATGATATTACTTGGTTCAATATTTTGGGTTCATTATCTTTCAGTACTGCTTGTAGTTGGTTTCATCAATTTTGGTGTGACAAATCAAGTACCGCAAGTCTCCTTCAAAATTACTGTTGGGGATTTGATTTCACTTCATAGTTTTGGATCTGATATGAACCTATTTGTATCTGATTTATTTTCTGATCTGATAATATTTGGTTCAGGTTTTAATATTCAAGAACTTACAGCATTGCTTGTAATAGGTTTCATCAATTTTGGTGTGACAAATCAAGCACCGCAAGTCTCCTTCAATTTTTTTGTTGAGGTTTCGATGTTAGTTTTCTCTTATGAGTTTGCTGATATTAGATTTTGTGAAATATTGGTTATTCCTAAATATATATCAAATTATTGAGCTCAATCATTTGCTCTCCATAGTCCTAGGGCTTCTCTACCTACGTTTTTTATCACATTCTCATCTCCTCACAGAACTAGTAAAGTTGGAGACATTCTGCATCCACCTGGACACTTGCTCCTAACACTTAGGGATGATTTTACCACTCATGGTTTGTTGTTAAAGGCTGACATATATCATATTCTTGTTTTTTCCTCACATGGTTCGAATTCTCAAGCACCTTTTCTCTCTCATCAGTTGATTTCAATTGCTCTACATGTGTCTAGTTTTCATCCTGCAGCTATCTATATTCCTGATTCATTTGGGGACATTATTCTTATTCCAAAGAGGAAGATTCGTCTAGAAATAAGCACTTTGTTTGGATTCATGGGTTCACCTGCACAGAAGAACTAAGATATTGCTCCTGCATAGTGCTGCAAATAGCAGCAAAAATGTTCACTAGTTTTTTCAAATTTTGTATTTCTGCTTATTTTGAGGGGGGGTTTCCCATGAGGTTTTCCCCTGTTTCCTCAGTTGTATTAAGAAGCATTTTTATTCCTATATTTTAGATTTTATTTGGGTGACCTATGGTATTTTTACCAGGGCCCACAGTTTTCCAAGTTAGGATTTAGGGGGGGTGTTAGGATTATTAATCCTCCCTTGACCATACTATCTATTAGATTATTTAGCCTAACTTAGGAACCTTAATTAATTAATTGGGTCCATTTGGCCTAATGGGGCCACATGTGCCAGTTACTAGAGTGTGGGGAACACTGCTAAAGGTTAACTGCCACTTAGTGCATGTGTATGCATTAGTTTGGGCGCCTCCTAGACCAATCCCTACATTTTAGGAGCCACTAGGAGTCCCGACACCAAACTACTTCAATTAGTTGGATTTAGTACTAGTCAATATTAGTTAGCCCCCAGTTAATTTCATTTAGTTCACAATCAGTTAGCTATAAAAATATTTGCATGGCTAATGCATGGATGCATGTGGACTAGGTGCCTTTTCCCACCTACCACACTCAGTTGCACCGAGTTAACTTCCTGTCACTGATTGATTGAGTTGTTGGACATCTGGGAGTTTATCTATTGGACTTTGATATTGATTGAGACACGATGAGTTAGATGGTCAGTTAGATACATTCAGATCCAGTGGATAGATTTGAATTGCTACCTAATGCAATCAAATTATTTTCCTATGTAAACTATTGTAACACTGAATTTTATTATTGTGAATGATACTGTAAATTCCTGAGAAATACTTATTTGTTTCCTGTGTGGTTTGTTTTGTTCAGTTTGTATCTTCATTCTCCATTTGATGCAAACATTATTATAACTATATGATTGAATATCTAAATGGCATTCAAATTCTAATAACTTTATCACAAAATGTTTCATACTTTTCACTTTGAATTAGGAGTGTAACAGCTTCATCTTTGCTCAATGTTGCTGCAGTATTCTCCTGTATAGTTGCTTCAGTAATCAATTTTGGGGATATTGGTTCTTGTGTGACAGCATCCTTCTCCATCAGTTTTGTAGCAATATCGGTTTGTGGGGCAGATTCAGCAAAGGTGATTGAAAATGTTGGTTCTTGTGTAGAAACATCTTCTGTCATCAATATTGTAGAAACCTGTATATGTGTGGCTGCATCAACAAACGATTTCAGGAATACTCGTTCTTGTGTAGCACTATCCCTCTTTTGAATCCCATCCCAACAAACTTCAGTCTGCACTGTGTTTTCAACATAAAATTTTGGGTATGTTGGTTCTTTTGTAACAAAATCCTCTTCTTATTAAACTTCTTCCTGGAACAGTTCTGTGACTTGAGACTGTTCTAGAGTTTCCTCTAGGTCCTCTAGGCCGTGATCAGGAATTATATCAACCTCTAGCTCAACTACTTCCATTTGAGTGGTAGCCTCAACAAGAGTTTTTGAGGGTGTTGGTTCTTGTGTAACAACACCCTCTCTTCCAACTTCTACCAACTGCTAAGGTTTCTCTTGAGTGGCTTCAATATCCCCTGCATCATACTGATCCAAGAATACTTTATTCCCTCCTCATGGTTGGGATTGTATTTTATCATCTTCCCCTAATTCAAGATCATGGATCATCTCAAATTCTGGTTCATCCTCTCCCTTTGTCTCCACCATAGGTGCCCCTTTTTCTTCTTCAGTTGCTTGTGCAAGTTTTTGTGCCCCAAATTCCCACACTATAACTTTATATCCTGATTGGTCAAAAATTTCACCACATTCTGGGCAGACCACTTTATCCAATTCATCACCCTCCTCAATAGGAGGTGATCCTTCCAATTGGTCTACAGCTTCTACCAATGTGTGCAGCCTTTTCTCCACATGTTTCTTGCATGCTTCCTTGCAACTTTCCAATTCCCTCTAAAGCACTTCCACTTCTTCTTTCAGCAGACTATTTTCATACAAAATTCCCTCAATTTGAGGTTCTTCTGCAGCAAGTTCTTGTGGAGTAGCATTTGACCGAGGTGTCAAAATGGAAAATTCAATGTTCGCCCATATTTCCCATGCTGCTTCTTCCACTATGACAGATTTGGTTCTCCTTCTCTTTACTGGTCGTGATTCTTGTACTTCTTATTTTGATCTTCTTCTCTTCCTCCGTGGTACAGGGGTTTATAATTCTGCAACTAATGTAGAAGGAATATCTCCCATTTCAGCAACTCCCCTTGTCTCTGCCATCTCAATCTCTTCTTCAATTAAATTTCCCCTCCATTCAGGAGAGGATTCAATGGTAAATATCTCTAGATCTCCTTTTGTCATTATAGATCCCACAGCCTTAGCTTCCACTGTCGTAGCATCCAATGCTTCTCCAATTTTAGCTTCTTCTACTAGAGCTTCCAAAATATCTATTCCTTCCATAGCGTGTGCTGATGTTGCAGCCTCTTCCAATCCTTCCTCTTAATTTTTTTGGTTCTGATCTGACACTATCTCATCACCCCCCCTAACTGAATTGGAGGGACTCCTATCCTCCTATTCTACCACCATGTCCCCCAACTGTGCTTGTGCCCTATATTACTCCTCTATTGGAACACCACCCAATTGTGGAGGTTCCTGGATTATCTGAGGCTAACCAGTAAACTGTGCCCAAGTTCGGTTATGTTGTGTTAAGGCCCTTAAGATAAGTAGTTTAATGAGGCCATGATGGGTTAGGGAAGTAAGTGGGTGTCAAGCTATTCTTACAAACCCCTCCATGTAATGTAGGTATTTCAACAAATAAAAGGGTATGTTGAGTAGAGTTTTGTGGTGTAGATGAGATAATAAGGGAAACTCAAAGAAGTAAACAGTTTGGTATCTACCTTCGTAGGTGATGTACTTCTTCAAGAAGACTGCCACTTCATTCCAAGAATGAGGAAATGACTGTAGTGCTATGCCCATCCTACCTTGACGAACCCATTCTTCTTCCAAACTAGGTCCTTCCTACTTGAGGAAGACCAGTAACCTCAGCCACAATTTCCTTAGTGACTTCTACGCATAGACCTCTAACTTCTTAATGAGTTTTTTTCAAGTTTAGGGAAAACTATAGAGTTGTTTCTGTATGAAAACCATTTAAGCATTGAAAGTAATCAGTCCACCCAGCTGCTTCAAAAATGGAAAAAACCTCTGCATTTCTACGCATAGCCCCTATGTCCACAGGTTCATGTCGGGTTGGAATACCCATATTGTCTCTCCTTCTGAATTTTGGTATCAAATCAGTAATTACAGGCCCAGAAACAAAAGTTACAGCACAAGAACATGCAACCAATAGTCAAAGTTGAGATTGGATAAATTAGGAAATTTATTACAGTTATTGGAAAGGAATAATTGGCAAGATTTGGCACAGATTAGGAAAAAGGTGATGGTCATGTGATAAGCTCAATTACCCATTCGGAAGTGATAATTGACAGTTAAATGAGTACGATTCTAATGACGAGTACAAAAAGGTAAAACATGATTAATATCATCAAATACAATTTACGGCTAATCATGTAGATGGTCAGAATCTGTACCTTCGCGATATAAGGTGAACCGTGGATTTCCATAGTAGTTTACTAGCCATCAATTTAAAACATAAGTGTGCATGTGCTGTTATGATCTTAACCCCAGTGAATCAAGAGTTGTCTTTTCAGCCTTAACGGAAATATAATTGGAGTTGTGAAGTGAATCGGAACCTAGCAAAGTCATGGATGGTAGGATTTGTGTATGAATCTGGAGGAGTCGAAGCCATTTTGTGGATAAATCTGGAGGAGTCATAGCTGTGAAAGTAGGGAAGGTAGGCAGCATATAGTAGAATCATAGCTAGGAAATGAAACAAGAGTGGTGGAGTCACAGCTACGAAAATAGGGAATCGGTAGAATTTGGCGGAGTCGTAGCTGGAGAATAGGACAAATGCAGCAGAGTCACAACTGCGGAAATAGGGAAATCGGTGAAATTTGGCAGAGTCACAGCTGGAGAATAGGACAAATATAGCGGTGTCACAGCTGCAGAAATAGGGAATCAGTGGAATTTGGTGGAGTCGCAGCTGGAGAATAGGACAAATGTAGTAGAGTCATAGCTGTGGAAATAGGGAAATTGATGGAATTTGGTGGAGTCGTAGCTAGAGAATAGGACAAATGTAGTGGAGTCCCAGCCGCAAAATTAGGGAAATTGACAGAATTTGGTGGAGTCACAGCTGCGAAAATAGAAGAATGGGAAAAATTTAGCAGAGTCACAGCTGTGCATGGGACAAATCCGACGAAGTCAAAGCTGTGACTAAATTGTTCATCATTCTTTTTTTTCAAGGAGCTCTTCCGAAATAGGAAAATGGACTAGGGCGCTCATGGTCACCAAGCCAAATTGTGACTGCTTGTCCTTAAGTAAGTTCTTGCACATATTCTTCAAAGAAAACCAATCAAGTGTAAAAGAAAACAAAATGAAAATAAAACAAAGCATCAACTTATTTATATACAAATCCTTGTGTGGAAATCATAGTGTCCTTTTAAATATTGATAGGGGCAGAGAGAAATTTATGCCCTTGCGTTAATTGATATCCTGGATCAGCTGCGACATGCGAGATAAACGCATCCCTTGAGATTGGCTTGTGATACAGTCGCAACCTGTGACCATTAGCAAATAATGGCATACGGTCTTCATCAATAGTGACCAGGAAGACTATGACATTATCAAATACCCTGTCTATTTGGTATGGGCCAAACCATCTTGTTCTCAGGTTACCTTTAAAGTCCCTCTTGAACCTAGAATCATACAATAATGCCCAGTCTCCTTCACAAAAGGATTTCTTCTTTATGAACCGATCATGCCACCTAGATCGTTGTTGTTGAATTAACTCTGTTTGATGCATAGAAATTGTGCGCTTCTCATTGAGTTCATTTAACTAATTCAATCTATTCCTATGAGCTTCTGTTAAATCTAAGTTTTCCTCCATAGCTGTCTTTAAAGTTCTAATTTCAAATTCAAATCGAATGACAACATTATTACCATACACCAAGTCATATGCGAAGAATCCCATAGTGTTGCGCTAAGTGGTGCGATATGCCCATAGTGTCTCTGAAAGTCTATCAGCCTAGATTCTGTAATGGCTTCTGAATGTTTTTGTGAGAATAGCTTCAATCACTTTCTTGGTACTTTCCACTTGGCCATTGGCCTGTGGATGGTATGGTGAAGTTATTCTGTGTTGAATGTGGTACTTCTTTAACAGAGCTTCTAGTTTGCGGGACACAAACTAAGGTCCTCCATCTGTGACTATCTCCTTGGGTACTCCAAAATGAGTGAATATTTCTCCATATAGGAAATCTATTACAACCTGGTCATTGGCCTTGACCAAAGCTATAGCCTCCACCCATTTTTTCATATAATCGATGCAAACTAAGATGTAAACTTTCTGCTTAGAGGGAGGGTTGATATGCCCAACAAAATCTAGGGCCCGCCTGTCAAAAGGTTCAACCACCAACTATGGTTGAAGAGGCATCTTGTCTAATATGTTTGGTTCCCATTCTTTGACATCTATCACAAGCCTGAACATACTTCTTTGTATCCCTGAAAACTATTCGCCAATAATAGCCCATTCGTAATACCTTATCACATGTTCGTTTGTCAGAAAAATGTTCCCCATAGAGCTCATCATGACAAGCCTTCAAGATACTGAAAACTTCATCCTCCCTTACACGTCTTCTGATCTCAAGATTAGGTCTTGTGTAGAAAATATGCCCCTCTATCCAGCAGTACCTGGCACTTTGTTGAATAATTTTTCTTTTCTCTCTCTTTGACAAATGTGTTGGAAGCTTTCCTACAGCCAAATAGTTAGCAACATCTGCGTACCAAGGGGAATGAGCTGAAACTACAAATAAATGTCATCACTGTTAGTAAGTCGAGATAAAAAGTCAGCAACAACATTTTCTTTCCCAGGTCTGTCAATAATCGTAATGTCAAATTCCTGTAACAGTAATAGTCATCTAGTTACTCTAGCATTTGTGACAAGTTTGTTCATTAAGTACTTAATGGTTGACTGGTTAGTGTGCACAAAAGTGGGGTGTCCAGTAATGTAATGTCTAAATTTATTGATGGAATAGACAATGGCTAAAAAATCCTTTTATGTGACAGTGTAATTGAGTTCAAAAAGGGCCAAGTTTTTACTGATATAGTAAATTGCATATGGGGAATGACCTTCCTCATGTCCTAACACTGCTCCAATGGCAGTGTCAGAGGCATCTGAGTAGATATGGAAAGGAAAATCCCAACTGGGCCCCCTTAAGATAGGAGTTGTAGATAGCCTCTTCTTAAGTTCAATGAACATTGTTTGGCATGCATAATTCCAATCAAATTGTACATCCTTCATTAACAGAGTAAACAAAGGAGAAGCTAGTTTGGAAAAATTTTCTATCAATCTTCTGTAATAACTAGTATTCCCTAAGAAGATACGTACCTATTTTTGTGTTCCATGAATGGGTATTTTTTCAATTACCCTAATTTTGGATGGATCTACCTGGATATCATCAGCAGAGATGAAGTGCCCCAGAAATACACCCTCACTCATCATCATATGGCACTTTTTCAGTGCTTAAAGATAATTGGGTTTGTTCACAGCATACTAAAACCTTTTCTAAATTTTTTAGTGCCTCCTCAATGTCACTTCCATAAGGATTAAAGTTGTCTGTAAAAATTTCCATGTTTTCATTAACCATCTCAGAAAATATCCCGATCACGGATCTCTGAAAGGTGGGAGGTGCATTGCACAAACTGAAGGGAAGTACCCTGTATGCAAAGGTACCCCAGGGATAGGTGAAAGTAGTCTTGTCTTGGTCCTTGGGAGCGATCTAGATTTGATTGTAACCATTGAATCCATCCAGAAAAGAAAAAAAAGTATTCCTAGACAAGATATCAAGTACATGATCGATAAAAGGTAAGGGAAAATGGTCTTTCTAGGTTGCTTTGTTTAACTCCCTATAATCTACACAGACTCTCCATTTCCTGTTTTTCTTTGGCACTATCACAAGTGGAGAAACCCACTCGATGTCTGAGATAGGATATATAAACCCTACTTCCAAGAGCTTTTGGGTTTCTTTTTTCACTATGTCCCTAAGGTTAGGGTTCATCCTTCATTTTGTTTGGTACACAGGCCGGGAGTCACTTTTAATATAAATATGATGGGTGCACAAATTAGAAGGGATACCCTTCATATCTCTGTATTCCCAAGAAAAATCTCCCTTGTGATGCTTCAGGAGAATGATCATGCATTCCAGTTCATCATGAGCAAGATTCAAATTAATGTTCGGTGTTTTCCTGACTCTATCTCAACTGGAATTCTTTTCAAATTCGTGAGTACTGGAATTATGTTGGTGTCACTGACTAAGGTCTCCTCCATGAGATCTTTTTTTTATTCATCTAAAGTACTGTTCAGGATCTGGTAAACATGTTTATTGACAGATGTAGGCTCACTAATGAAACTATTGATGGCATCATCCTCTGTTTCAACTTTGAAGGTTAAGGATTTCCTATCGTTAACAATGGTTGAACGCCTTCTTCCTCCTCCAACTCCGTCCATAATGGATTTTCAATTTCTAAGCTAGGTCGAACTGGAGGGTATAAGGTAAGAATTTTTGTCTCGGTACCATATGAGATAGTCATAGACCCTAACCAACAGCTTATGCAAGCATGTGTTGTGGCTAACCAAGGTCTTCCCAGGATCAACGAAAGTATCCCTAGTTGTGACTTTGGTTGTAAAACCAAGAATTCCATAGGGTATTCCCATGAATATACTGAGCCAACAAGGTCATTTCAGATTCCCTCAGTTTTGATGGTGGACCTGTCATCAAGTTCTGAATAGGTAGGGTTCAGCTGAATTTTGGTGAGCCCAAGTTTTTGTACAGTTTCTATGTTCATAATGTTAATGGTTGCACCTAAATCCACCAGAACATTCGGTATCTGAGTGTTCCCAATTTGTACTATGACAGTGGGGTTCCCAGGATTGTTATATTTGGCTAGGAGAGTTTTTCCCATTATCAGTTTAGAACTTTTTCCTAATACATGGACAGTGGGAGGATCCCTGGGCTTTCTACCTTGTTTCCTTACACACAGATCCCTCATTGTTTTAGCATAGATAGGCATATCATGGAGGGCCTGCAATAGTGTAATTTTGACATATAAGTTTTTTAATTCTCCTAAGAGGTTAAGCTGAGGCTGTTCCACTCTCTTCTGTAGTGTCAGTTGTTCAGGGTATGGTGGTTCTCTAATCAATTGTGTAGGCTTCGTTTTGATGAATGTTTCTCCTTGTGTTTCAATCGGTGTCTCGGTAGGAATTTTAGCATCCTCAATGATGGGGATTGTTGTATTATATGGGTATTGCTGGTTCATTCTCACTTCATTCACCGAATATGGAACATCTTCAATGACTAATGGTTCTGTTGCCACCTTTCGCACACCTGGGTCACGTGGCAGAAATCTTCAAGCCACTCAATGTGTCCTTGGGGGCAAGTCTCGAGTCAAGGATGTCACCTTGTTCTTGACTCCTCCGTTTAGGATCAACTCCTAATGAAGCCAAGGGGGGTAGACCCTACTAAGTTACTAAGGATAATTACTTAGAGTTGTGATGTTAAATTGAATGAATTACTTAGGAGTTTGAAAATTAACTATAAACAATCAAAGATGACAAGATATGAAAATAAACACATGAAAGCACAATGCTGAGACACAATATATATATAAAACAAGAAAATAACCAGTGCCTTAGAATGGAGTCAAAAAATAGAAACAGTGTACTTGCATGTGCTTGGAGTGAGTGTTTTACAATTGCCTCTTGGTATGTTTTAATTTAAATTTGAAGTATGAGTTGATTAAATTAGGCAAAGGGGGGACTCCAGATATACCCGAGAGTACTTGGAGTATGTCCAAAACTAAACCTTCACGGCTACCCACAAGGAATATGTGGGTTGAAATGGAGTCTCTGGGGCTATTGTTCGTAACGCACCCATTAGGGTGTGACAAAGATCGGTGCCCCAAGGTCACTTTTCAGAAGTTCCTGCTTCCTTTGTGTATTTTGCCACCGTAAAGGTTTGATCTAGGTGTTGGATTTTCACCTGATGGTTTGTCAATTGGGGAGAGTGAGTCCTAATTATACTAGTCACTCTAGTGCTTTTGATATAGCTTGACTGATCAGACGAACCGTAGCCAAGTGCAGAGCATACACACTGGAGTCTTGTAAATTTTAGTAAGTTTTAGACTAGGTGTTCTTGTTTAAAAGAAAACCCTCCAGAAACCTCTTTCGATCCAAGTGGATCTCAATCATGGAATCAAGGAGGGGTGAATTTTATAATTGCTGATAAATAAATGATCAAAAGGAAATATATACACAATTCTGTTTTTCTAATTAATCCTACCACGAATCTCTTTCCCCTTTCGGGTCGATCGGGAAATCATGGGGTAAGTATTATGATTACTTTGAAAAAACAAAAAGTAGAATATGAAATTAATAATAAAATCAATTATACTACCCTGCAAATTATATCAATGCTAGTTTAAAAAATAAATGAGCAGAAAGAAAAGAAAAGGACACCGACGCAAATCCCCCCAGGGGGGATGGGGAATGGGCTCGAAAGAGCATATTCCAAAAATAATTTTATTTATTATTGGTTACAATATCAGTGAAATGAAATATTAGAAACTTCTTGGTCCCTATATAGGCTGAAACCAAGGTCTTACAACTTTGCAAAAAAATTTAAGATTTTAGTGAAAAGGGAGACCCCTGGGGGGATTTGCACGCTCCTAAGGCCACTTCCGAACAACAGATTCCTTATTATCTGTTACACCTGCTAAAAACCAGTGAGAATTTTATAATAACATATTCCCAAAAGCACTTTAAGAGTACCTTTGGATCAGCCTACCTTATCTCAACAAAAATGAAGTTAAAACTAGCTAAACTAGCGAAAAGGAACCAAGGAAAGCAAGCTTTCCTTGGGATCTTGGCTTGATTTTTGTGCAGACAATTAAATATTCACTGATATTGCAGAATATTAAATTTTATCATGCAGCAAATGAAACTACCTTAATCAGCAAGCTACGAATTTTCACTAAAATGCTTGCAAAATTATGGTAATTTTAGCTAGATCTCTTAAAATTGAACTTTATGTGCAAAAAAAAACTAAGATCTAGAATTAGGAAGGGATATTACTAACTAGATCTATGTGTATTTTTCTTAATGATACATATCAAAGTCATAAGAAACCTTAAAAGTAACCAGTTTGAAGAAAAATTGTAGATTTTTTAAAGGAGAGAAAGGGGAAGAAAGGTGCTTGTTGTTGAAGCAAATCTGTAGAGGAAACTTGGTAGTGGAATGCAGAGGAGAAATGTCTTCACAAAAATTTTGGATGTGTAGTGGAGTCAAACTAGATCCACAGCTCGTCCAATCCTTGCTACCTGAAAGCTAAACACACAATCCTGCACGAAACCTCGTGAGATCTGGATATATATATATGAAAAATAAACAAGAATTACATGCAAATAAACTTATTAAACATGTATAATCAAGATATTATAACATATATTCTATGAGATATAAGAAAAACAAGTAACCTTACTTGCCCAACTATACTCCTATTGATTCAGCTGAATCGTTCAAGCCAGACAGGGTTCAGATGCTAAAATTGAGAGAAAAGTCGGCAACATCAATAGCCGTAAGACAATGCTTAATCCACACATATGAGAGCATTACACCATTTGGCCTCCAAAGCTTCTTTATTTCAACAATCGAAAGATTACAATAGTATTACAATGGCAAGCCCTTCAGTCCAACTCTAACTAGCTTGGAAGAGGGAGGTTGTGCCTGGATATATACAAAATACAGGCCATCTAGCCCAGGGGGGGCACAATTCCTCATGGAATCAAGTCAAATCAACTGATGGAGAGTCCATCAATGCAGAACTAAAGCTAAACTGAGCCTACTTGTCAATCGGGGGCTTGATTGAGCTAATACATCAACCCATACACTGACACCTTAGATCACAGAGCATCCAGGAGAGTCCACACATGTGGAGGAGAGAGAGAGGTTGCAATTACCCATGAAGATAGCTGAAGATCAACTATGGATCTGATTTGATCACCTCCTTCAGTCAAGGATTTGTCAGATCCAGTCAATCTGCTTCAGATCTGACTAATTTCAATCAAATCAGCTGAGAATCCACTGATTTATGATTTTGGATTTGCTCCATTAATCATCAATTTATTAATTAAAATAATCAATAATTGATTTTTGGGGCTTTCTGACGTGAGTGATGGAAAATCACTCAAAACTAGGAAATAGTGGGTCCTTGGGTTTACATGGTGCTCTTAGCTTGAAAATGAGCACCTACATGACTGAAACCGATTATTTGGCCCACTTTTATTACAAAATTAATTTTTCCAATTAAACTATTAAAAAGTAGCCTAAGTTTTGGAAAAATTAAATTTTAATAAAAAACACTGAAAAAACTAAAAAATTGAAAAATTGAAAAACACCTAGGGGGACTTAGACATGTTCATATGACTCGATAATGATGTCTAGCATGTTTATACATTGACACATAGACTCTAATAACCTCGATAGGCCTAAATGCCAAGCCGACCACCCCAACTTTGGAGGTATGGAGTGAAAAACTCAGAAATTATCAGTCGTTTGTTCAACAACCAATAATAACCAAGGGAAAAATCACCCTGGGCTGATCGGATTGACAAATGAAGTCTAAGATACCAAGTCTTTTACAGACACTATCATGCTAGAACATTTATTACAACTCCCCATGGGGTATGAACATGTGATATAGTACAACAAGCACTTCCCAGAAGTACTTCCAAAGGTCTTTTGAAGTCCGAACAAGTTAACCCTATCTGGTTCACCAGGCTCACTTGATAAAAAACCACTAAGTACAACTTAGGTGGTAATAGGTTCCAAAACCATCCCTGATCATAAGCGTATATCATGGCAGGGAACTAGGGTAATGGAGTAAGTAGGCATGTTGGAAATATCCACTTGGTGAAATGATTTATTATTATTTTGGTTAGGGTTAGGTTGGGCAGGAAGTTGTGGTCATATAGGCATTTTCATTGGTGCAACATTGTTTTGGAGTTGCAGTTACGACTACTGGTATTGTTGGTGAGGGTATTGCTGAGGAGGATATTGTTGGTGAGGAAACTGTTGATGGGGAAATTGTTGATGAGGAATTTGGTTATGAGGAAACTAATTTCTTAGATGGGGGTTTCTCCAACCAGGAGACCAAGAAGTCTGATGGTTTGTCTGTTGTGACCAGGGTGACTAGGAGTTAGAGTTCTGCATAAAATGTTGAGATGGAAGCCATTGATTATTAGAATAATGTGAGGGAAATTTTGTATACTTTTTATTCATATTATTCCAAAAAGGTAATGAATATGGATTCATACCTTGATTTCGAGGCTGCCAAGGCTTCTTCTGAGCAATGAAGTAGGCTTGCTCTACATCAGGATTAGATGCTTTTATGACTTCCTTCACTTGGGGTAGTGAAGGCCATTCCTTAGTGTCATTATTCAATTCACAGAGTTGGCATACTTCCACTTTGTCAAGTGGACACTTTGTCAAGTGGACACTCCTTCAGTGGATGTTTCTTCCTACATCTGGGATAGAATACCCTGAGTGTCAAATCTTCTACTGCTTTCCTATGTTTGGCCCTCAAAACATCCATTTCTGAGGAGATGGACTTCATCATCCCTGTCTTAAATTTTTTGAGAAGGTTTCCTATTTCTGCCCAAGTGGCTCCTCCATTGGATGAATTATGTATTCTGTTGAAGACATCTCATTCTAGTCCCTTGTTCCATTTGTTGGTCCTGGAGAGTCTTCTAGAGTATCTTCGACATAAGTCGCCAATCTTATCTGATGGTTCCTTCGATATATCCCCCTTCCCCAACAAGTTCAGCATGTCCAAACAATCTAATTCTCTAATCACATGAAGTAGGATGATCTTGAGCACATCTGCCCCCATGTCGATATGTCCTACCCTCTGTACATTATACAGAAGTCTCTATACAAAATCTTCTAGACTTTCTTCATCCTTTTGTACCATTTTAAATAGTTCTTCTCATTTGTCCTTAGTATTACAATACTCCTGGTACTTCCCAAGGAACACATGTTTCATTTGTTCCCAGGTGGTAAAAGTGTCACCCCGAGGCTCATAAACCATCGTAGTGCGTTTTCCTTCAAAGCGGTAGGGAAAAGTTTTAACTTATGTTCACTGGATGTGTAGTCGTAGCTGCGAAAAAGGATGTCAATTTCGAAGACAAACTCATTTGGGTCCTTTGTAGCTTTCCCATGAAAATGCGGTAATACTGATGGTGAGATGTTCTTCATGGGGGCTTGACCAATTGGCTATTGGATGGGGAAATAAAGTGTGAAAATAGTATCCTCATGCAGAGGGTCTCCATCATTGTGATGTTTATCCCCTACTCCTTCTTCGTGATCTTCAGGGTCACTTCCATTATTCATGTTTTCCTCTGCTCTATCCTGCCTTTACTTCCCCTTATTTTCCCACTCCTTATAGAGTTGTAACCTCCTTCCCGTCAACATGGTAAACCACCTCTGGCTCACCCACTCCCTCTGCACTGGCACTATATCCATCCATAGGGACACCAGATGGCGCCACAATAGCTCCTATTCTATCCACTATAGAAACTAATGCTTCCACCCTAGGAGTAATCGGGATTCTTCTGACAGATGGTGGTCCCTGATGGCAAGCTCCAATAGAGGAATTGGCCTTGGAAACTAGATCATCAATGAATGTCCTCCTTCCCAATGTTGGACTAACGCCATGACCTCGACCACCTACAAAGTTAGTATTCTGGGGAGTTCTGGGGGTTTTGGGAATGTCACGTTGAAATCTCCTTATATTCATGCAACCCAAAAGAAATCATGCAAGCTTAAAAATTACTAAAGGAAAAATGAGTAAATGCAACTATGACTTTGTCTATCAATTATCTTCCTCGACAATGGCGCTAAAATGTTGGTCACCCTATATGCTAGTTAATTACAGCTAACATACAGAATGCTCAATATAAATTGTCAACCCACGTAAGTATTTTTATTTCAAAGATAATTCACACTGTCTGTACATAAACACTGAGTAGCTAATTAAATGAATGAAACAGTAGTTTTCCTGCCTATCTGCCAATTCAAACCCCTCTCATGGCTAAACTAATATAAATTGCCCACCTAAGAATTCAGGAATTCAATTACCTTCCTACAATATCAATCCAACAATTAAAAAATCTAGAAATAGATAACTAGACTTAATTTTGCAAGAAGTTAAATCCTAACATTATCAAACTATATGTGAACTCATCATAACCAGTTTACTTCAACTAATCTAGGAATTGGAAATAACAGTATTTGAACCAAACAAACTCTAAACTATAATCTGATTGAATTAGCAATCCTGAGAAAGACAAGTAATTAAAAGGAACTAGAGTTGAGCTTGACTGTAATAGCTATTGGCACGCATGCATAATGGAAACTAATCTACACAGTCGACTATCACACCACACTGCTGCAACTTAAGAGGAAGGAAAACATTGATTATCAAAGGAAACACAATGATTAACCAATATTGTTGTAGCTACTATTAATAATGCATCTACTATAACTTCCACACGACGCAACAAAATAATCAAAACATCTAATTAACTCGGTGATATCTATGTGAAGGCAGGCCCAGACTTCGAACAGAGATGTCGAGATTAGCAGATATTAAAATGTAGAAGTCTAAAGAATCCTACATCTTATATTAAAATGGAAAATTACAAAGTATAGCTCACTTCCACAGCTTACACATTCTGATCAATAATCAACCAACCCTTGGCTCAGAATGCTTCCCCATATTTATACATGAATAATCATAACCTTCACCCACTATTATCAGGAATCCATGAAGATCTACAATCTTCAGGCTTCCTTGTTACAACAAGTTGTTATAGCTATGAGTGAAATTGAATGGAAGTAGAGAATATAGGGAATATTGTTGCTCGAGTTGTTACTGAATAGACGGAATGAATTAAATAAGAGATGCCCTGTCTGTTGCAGCTATGCCTTAAGCAGTGGCACGATGTCATAGCTAAGTCTGTTGCAGCTATGCATGGAATGATGACCCATGTTTGCATCTAGCATGTGGAACTGGGACTGGTAGGTAACAGATGGTACCAAAATCTCATCTTCTCTTTAGACCACCTGGGCTACTACACCTGTGTCCTTCAAAGCTTGAACTATAATTATTAAATCACAATGTGTTAGCATAATTCAAGAGACAGAGTTCTAACCATAAAAATCTTAGGCATTAATAGAATGAACAATATTTAATCATACCTATAAATATTTAAGGCTCAATGTGAGGGAAAACATATGTCTGGTGTGTAGGAATGAAGTAGGACAAGGAAAAGGGGTATAATATGTGTGGTCAAAAAGGGGTGATTTCAGGACCCAACACATACCTGATATTTCCATTAATGATCTTCCCAAGTGCTACCAGTGCTATACTGGAGGAGTTTCAAGCCGTTTTAGGAGGCTACTCTGCCGAGTGGCCCAGGACATGATGTGCTACCATGAGCATGAGGATTAGCCTATAGTGGATCTCTTTGTAATGTATTATATCTACACTGAGAGATTCAAAGCTTCATTTTTTTCCCTATTTATATGCA
>LPNX010063049.1:0-69717 GCA_001517045.1 Pseudotsuga menziesii | reverse complement strand
ACTTTTATTTACGGATATGTGTGCAAATTTTTTATGTGAATGAATGTCTACCTACGTATATGTGATTCAATGCATGAAATTGATGTTAAAATGAATCTAAGTATGAGCAAGATACCAATCCAAGACAAAATTTGCTAAGGAATCTGCCACAATGTTCAAATGTATTGTGATATGCTGATAGGAAACCTTCTCAAAAGACCTTTCCAAAAGCCTAACTCTTTAGAATATATGAAGTAGTAGGGTGTTTCGAATGGTGTAGACTCAGTTTAACTGATGTACTACTAACTCTGAATCTAGGTAAACCCTAATATGACTTACATCATTAGCCGGGGATTCAGTCAATAAACCAATCATTGCATGATACACTGCAAGATTGTTTGTTGCAGGGCCCAAACAAGTTCCTCCTGAACTCACCATATCATTGGTAGGAGAGTACAACACCCAGGCTGCTGACATAAGATTCAAGGTGTAACGATTAGCACCGGGGTATTTTTTAAGGATTCTAATATTATACTTAAGTATAGTATTCTAGGCGATTGTTTTGGATTGAAAAAAACATGTTTATAGATAGGTATGAGAATATTAAATATGAAACATACAATTAACACTGAAATGTGTAAATTTTGGCGAATATTATGATAAAAAAAAACATATTTTATGTAAATATAGGCGATATGAGAGACTAAAAATGACCAAATAGCGAATTTATATTTTGAAAAAAACCTCAAAAATAGCAAATTGGAGAAATTTCACCCCTAAAAATTACTCTGTTAGCACTATCTGCGAAATCGACATAGGTGGCCATATGTAGGAGGAGCAAGTCAATAATTCGATTTGAATGATAGCCGACTTAGTCGATCGGCCAACTAAGTCAATCAATCGACTAAGTCGGTCGGCCGACTAAACTAGAGATAAGGTCGACCACCTAAGGTCATGTCGGTTCACTGAACCGACAGGTAGTTATTTTGTAACTATTTTGTAATCATATATATTAGGTTGTTGAGCCAGATGAGAACTCAGTTTAGTTCTCTTTGTTGTATGGACTCATTCATGTAATATAATCTGTTAATTCACCTACTTGTTCTTATCTCTTGTCTCTGTTGTATATGTATGTTTTAGTATATATTATTGGTAACCTTATGTGATCTGTGAGATTACAACATTGGTCTCATTGTCGGTAGTACATGTCTGAAATGTATGCAAACAGATGATATCAGAGAAGGAGATTAAGGATTGGTTGGAACGTAAAGTTGAAAACTATTTGCAGAATTATGCACGAAGTAACAGATTAGCAATTGCACAAGCAAAAGAAGAATTCTTTATAGAAACACATGAGAAGTTTGTAGAATCAGTGCCCCAACTTCTGAAGAAACTCCTGGATGAAAAATCCTGAAGGGACTAACAACCAATAGTTGCTGGAAAAACTGATCCGAGGAGGTAGAACAAACTTGTTCGAGTGGTTTGAAAAAATCGCCGACGACTTATGTGAGGAGCAAGCAGTAGAGTACAGAACTTCGGTGGAAACGGTCAAGGAGAAATTTTACACATACCTCATCGAGAAATTTCTGTGCTCCTTACCGACCTTGCTATTCAAATTTCTGATCGAGAAGGCAGTAAGACATATTGTCGAACCTCGTCCATCACTTCACAAACTTCCATCAAACTCTAACTAGGTGGAAAAGCAAAAGAAGTGGGAAAAGTTCATTACAGAAAGGGAGTGGGAATACTTCCTAAGCAAGTAGACTAAACTATCCGGGCTTTCTAAAAAGCATCAGGTAGGCTATGGGGGGGTAGCTGGTCATATGTCGAGATAAAGTGGAGTGGATTCTAGTCGACTAGAATCCACTCCTTGGCCCCAACTTCTAAAAAACTCCTGGATGAAAAGTCCTGAAGGGACTAACAACCAACAGTTGCTGGAAAAACTGATCTGAGGAGGTAGAACAAACTTGTCGGAGTGGTTCAAAAAAATTGCCAACGACTTCTGTGAGGAGCAAGCAGTAGAAGACAGAACTTCGGTGGAAATCGTCAAGGAGAAATTTTACATAGACCTCACCGAGCAATTTCTGTGCTCCTTACCGACCTTGCTGTTCAAATTTCTGATCGAGAAGGGAGTAGGACATTAGAGGAAATTTCAACTCAAAATGGGCCTCCTAAAATGAATTAATAAAATAATAGTTAACATAATAAAATAATATTTATTAATTTTGGAGGAAGAAAAGAAAAAAACTACTTTTTTGTTTGTATTTTTGACATATCTCCCCGTGCTTTTACTCAAATTTCGATCAGGAGAGCTCGTTGGATGCAGAATTAAATTCCAAATCCAACGAGTACCCACTTGGCATACTTTTGATGGACCCCTCTACCCCAAAAACAAGAAATACCTGAAAAATGGAATGATGATGTCATCATTCTGCTTTTTTCAGGTATTTCTTGTTTTTGGGGTAGCGGGGTCCGTCAAAAGTATGCTGAGTGGGTACTCGTTGTATGCGGAATTTAATTTCGCATCCAACGAGCTCTCCCAATCGAAATTTGAGTAAAAACATGAGGAGATATGTCAAAAATACAAACAAAAAAGTAGTTTTTTTTATGATACCTATCCCCAAATTTATATTAAAAAAGTGTTTAAGACCTATATGGTATTTCAAATTTAAAGCAATTTCATTGGATAACACATGATGACATGGAATTTGAATAAAATTTAAAAGGCCCATTTTGAGTTGAAATTTCCTCTAATGCATATTGTTGAACCTCCTCCATCACTTCACAAACTTCCATCAAACTCTAACTGGTCGAAAAAGCAAAAGAAGTGGGAAAAGTTCATTACAGAAAGGGAGTGGGAATACTTCCTAATCAAGTAGACTGAACTATCGAGGATTTCTAAAAAGCATCGGGTAGGCTATGGGGGGGTAGTTGGTCATATGTCAAGATAAAGTGGAGTGGATTCTATTCGACTAGAAGTAGATACCATTCACTAGTAATGAGATGTCAACCAAAATTGAAATCAATAGAATAGTATCACACAACAGTATGTCAGACATTCAGAAAATAGAGAGGGAAGAGAGACAACAAAGGAGGGAAGCAAGAAGAGCAAGAGCCTTAGCGCTGCATAGAGGAAGGAGTCCTAGGGAGACCAACCAGGAAGGGAATCTTCCAGAGTCAAGTCATGACCAACATGAAGAAGGCGTGGAAGAAGAGGCATCCCCTATGAAGGAATAATTGTGGACAGAGCAGCTAGAAGCTCTCCAATTAAGAGCTCCCCATGAAGGAACAACCCTCTCTCCATTGAATCCACGTACCCAGATACAAACTATTGTCGAAGAGGACCTCCGACTACGAGCTGGTGAATTTGGTATATGGAGTCGACTAGATGATGAAACATACATTGGATGACACCTCATTATCCATCGACCAGAGGAAGGAAATTGGGTTACCTTTCAAGCGGTACCCTCCAACCAAAGTATCCACTTACTCTTACCGACACATGAAGAAGCACCCCCCCTGCCAAATACAGCTTTGGAAGACACAGAACATTCAGAACTGCAGACAAATGGTTGTAGTGGGCCATCGATAGATGAAGTCGACATCAACCAACTGTCAGTCGAAGAAGAATCGACAACCGACAGGAACGAAAGTTCCATCGACCATAGTCCCACAGAGATGAATAAACCAATAACCCCACCACCCCCACCCCCACCTCCACCATCGCCACCTCCTGAGAGCAGTGACAATGATTTTGACATGGGTCATGAGTTAGCACACATTCCTCTATATGAGGGGGATGAGGACCCCAAACAAAACTGGTTCGTCTGTGAGTCGACTTGGGAGGCCAACCAAGTTACGGACGAAGATAGACAAATGGCACAGTTCACCAGTGCCTTGAGGAAAAGGGCATTGACTTGGTATATGACCTCTTCATAAAGACAACCTAGAGCAACGAAAGCTGATATCAAAGCGCAATTTCTATCATTTTTAAACTCCAGATGCAAAACACCTGGCAGTGAAAAAACTAAAAACAACATCACAGAAGCCAAGAGAAACTGTCCGTGACTATGATAAGCGATGGAAAGACCTTCTGAGCTATATGGACTATGTTATAGATGAACAATTACTAATCTAGTGGTTTCTTGTAGGTTTATCTCAGAAAGTCCACCAACACATTAGTCTGGAAACATTCAAATCCTACGAAGATGCGCTTACAAAAGCTCTCCAAGTGGAAATGGATGAGGACATACCAGTATAATCCACTGATCACATATTGGAAGAACAGCTGGAGAGTGTACAGAAGTCTTTAAAGGATTTAAATCTCAAGAATCAAGATATCTAGTGCACCAAGTGCTCGACGGCCAAACATTCCAAAGACAACTGTTGACAGGAATATATCCGACACTACGATCGATTCGTACAGACAAAATCTATTTGCAACATTTTCCAGGAGCATGGGGACCACTCGACAAAATATTTCCCGTTCAACATGAATAATGGCAAGGCATCCTGGTGTGCAATTTGTGAAACTAAAAATCATAACACAGCCGACTGCCATTTAAACCTGAAGAACCGACAAAATTATCATGCAGTATACCAAACTAATGCAGTTGCACAAAATAATGAGCAAAACAACTTACCAAAATGATCAGAACGGTCAGAGGTATGAAGGTCGGAGATACCAGCGCCGGTATGATAATCGACGTGGAGGCTACGGAGGATGAGGTCAATTCCCTGGGAATCGCGACAACCGACCACGTCGACCCATCCAATACTTTACATGTTATAAGGAGGGAAATCGGTATGTAGACTATCCATATAAAGACAGAATTGGCCTCAAATTTTGTACTCATTGTGGAGTAAGGGATCACTCACTAGAGGATTGCCCTACCATTAGAGGAAATTTGGGGTCTAAAATGGGCCTTATAAGAAAACGTGCCAAAATAAGTTTTTGTGAGTTGGAATTCAAGAACCAATAGAATTTCAATAAAATAAGTCAACCATAATGGTTGAATTGGCATATTTGTCATTAAAAAAAACTACTTTTTTTGTTCGTATTTTCGACATATCTCATTGTGTTTTTACTCAAATTTCGATCGGGAGAGCTCGTTGGATGCGGAATTTGATTCCACATCCAACGAGTACCCACACTGCATACTTTTGATGGACCCCGCTACCCCAAAAACAAGAAATACCTAAAAAAATGTGATGATGACATCATCATCACGTTTTTTCAGGTATTTCTTGTTTTTGGGGTAGCGGGGTCGATCAAAAGTATGCAGTGTGGGTACTTGTTGGATGCGGAATCAAATTACGCATCCAACGAGCTCTCCCGATCGAAATTTGAGTAAAAACACAGGGAGATATGTCGAAAATACAAACACAAAAAGTAGTTTTTTTCTTTCTTCCTCCAAAATTAATTAATATTATTTTATTATTTTAACCATTATTTTATTATTTTAACTATTATTTTATTATTTTCCTTAGGAGGCCCATTTTAGACCCCAAAATTCCTCCAATGCATGTTGGAAAAAATAAATACAAAGAAAAATGTTAATGTCTTGTCATGTGTGCAAAAAAATGATGTAATAAATACAAAAAATTTGCATATTGTAACTCGACAAGGAACAAAAACAGGAAGTGATAACCCAAGAATCAGCAAACTAAAAGAGAAAAATGTCTACCCTGATCCACTTAAAGAAAAACAAACATACCAAGAAGCAACCCATGTATTCAAAGAATTTGCACGACAAGAGCAATATCATGACAATCGACATAACACAATAAATGAATTAATATAGCTCGTACAAAAAGAAAACTCAATTTCTCATTTCATTGACTTACTATATGAAATAAAACATAACAACTCCGAAAAACAAGCAAAGAACATCTGTAGCTTAAATCAAAAAGATAAAGGAGATGCCGACCCACTTGTCGACCTGGAAATTGAAGGATACCATGTTCGACAAGTAGTTCTCAACTTTGGATCACAAGTAAACATCATGACTCATGACACTTGGGAACAAATGGGAAAACCTCAACTCTATGATTCCGCCATATACCTGAAACTAGCTGACCAGGACCTAATTGAACCTATCGGAGTCTGGAAAAACATAGACACAACTATAAAAGGAATCTTGACCAAAGTCGACTTCGAAATCATTGACCCTAAGGAAGGATCCAATTCCTTCCCAACATTAGTAGCTCGACCTTGGGGTAGAAAGATGAAAGCATCGATATCCCTTGACAAGGAGAGAATCAAATTAAAAGGAAATGGACAAAAGGTCATTGTACCTATTCATCCATCTCAAGGATAACCTTGGACTGAACCTATCGATGAAGAAGTCAATGTCTGAAAACTCTACCAGATTCAAAACAATGCAGATTATACAAAACCTAATATCTCTGGAGAACTTCATTTAGGCAACCAAGACTCAGTTGGGTATAATTCAGATGCCGAATTATATGATTGGGAGATCAAGAACTACAAAACACAAGCAAGAGGGTGTTGGACTATTCAAAAAGTGCAGAAAAAGCCCACCCAACAGTGCTTCATAGTGTCCATTGTCCCAAAAATATTTGAGAAGAAAATTAGGGAATACCCTACCCTACAACCTACCAATGTAAGTACTACAAAAATACCAAGATACAAGGAAAGGGAATCACCAGTCATGCATGTAGAACAAGTTTCCAAAAATATTGGTGAACATGGTCGACTTCAAAGCCTATTAGAAACTTTTACAGGACAAGCTGCTCGATGGTGGGATACCCATCAGACAAGACTGCAGACCTGGACAACAGCTTTGACTTACTTTTTCGAAAGGTTTGGAGGAAATAAGTTAACCCAACAGGCTCAGATACCTATATTCACTCAAGGAAATAACCCAAAATATCATATTAGGACATGTGAAAAAGAATGGAGAAGACTTGGATACAAGGATGAACGAGCATGGCCACACCTGTTCCCATCAACCCTCGCCGACTTACCAAAAAATGGTATAAAATGGAAGAAGCTAGAGGTGAAACATTCTTATGGCATGAACTCAGGGAAAATTTCATTAAAGACTTCAACTTTATACCACAAAATGAAAACTTGGTCGAAACAGCAAAACAGATTAAAGAATTTATCCAGCCGACCAAAAACAAACCCTTAAAAGATAACCAACAGACAATGAAATACAACAACATACAAACGAGGACAAAACCACAGTCGACAAGACTACAGTTAGAAAATGAAAATACAGAAGGGAAAAGCTTTAGATGGAAATCAAACCATGTCGAAATGACCAAACCTATTTGTACAATCCTTAAAGTGGAAACAACCGACAAACAAGATACCAACAGAATGACTGCATCCAACTTCCCTGCCACATTCTCACAGTTTCAGGAAGGGAGTCAACCGATCAATGAAGCCAAAGCACCAGAATGGCTAGATGCTAAAGTCAAAACTAGAGAATTCGACATCTCAAATGATGATCGACCAAAAATGGCAAAGATTGGTGACTATTGGAGTGAAGAGAAGACCACAGAGATAGTGAACTTATTAAAAGAGTTCCAAGATGTATTTGCTAGAGATTATAAAGACCTCAAAGGCTTAGTCCATGAAATGGGAGAAATGAAGATTGATACTAAACATGACGTTCGACTTGTGAAGAAAAGGCCATATAAACTAGCTCACAAATATAAAGAAATAGTCAAAAAGGAAATTGATAACATGCTTGCAGTAGGCATCATCTACCCTATTGACCAATCAGAATGGGCAAGTCCAATGGTTGTACAACCTAAGAAACATGATCCAACCAAACTAAGAATTTGTGTCGACTTCAGAGAACTAAATAAAGTGACACTGACAGACCCATTTCCAACTCCTTATGCAGATGAAATCTTAAATGAGGTTGCAGGACATGAATGCTACTCATTTACGTATGGATTCTCAAGTTATAACCAAGTGCCAATAGCTAAAGAAGACCATAAGAAGACAACCTTTGTGTGTGAATTTGGCTCATTTGCTTACAAGGTTATGCCTTTTGGATTAAAAAATGCACCTGCAGTATTTTATGGGGTTATTGTCAAAACATTTCAGGAATATATTTACAAGACCATGGCAGTATACTTTGATGATTGGACAATATACTCCATGTTAAAGGATCATTGCAAATGGCTTAAACTTATGTTGGAGAAATGTCGACAAATTCAACTCTCCCTAAACATCAATAAATGCATATTTGTGACCCCCATATGGATATTATTAGGGCACATTGTCTGTAAGGAAGGTACTAATGTTGAATTTGCAAAGATCAAAATTATCCTTGACCTAAAACCACCAGTAAACCCAAAACAAGTCAAACTTGGCTACACAAGCTATTATAGAAAATTCATAAGATATTATTCAGATATGACCTATCCACTTGAAGAACTATTAAGAGAAGATAAAGAATTCAACTGGACAGAGGAGTGCCACATATCATTTGAAAAAAAAATTAAAAAACTAGTTGAAGCACCAATCCTAAGGTTTCCAAACTGGTTGATCAAATTCCATGTTCATATTCATGCATCAGTCCTAGCAATAGGATCAATCTTAACTCAACCAGGAGATGATGGAATGGATTATCCTATAGTTTACAGTAGTAGAAAATTAAACAAGGCTGAGAGAAACTATTCGACAACAAAAAGAGAAGCACTAGGAATGGTATTTGCACTACAAAAATATCGACATTATCTTCTAGCTAACACATTTATATTCTATACAGACCATCAGGAACTTAAGTATCTCGTCAATAAACCACTACATCATGGAAGGATTTGTCGATGGCTACTATTATTCCAAGAATTCTAATTTAAAGTTGTTGTTAGACCAGGAAAGTTAAATGTCGGTCCTAACCATTTATCCTAAATCGACATAGGAGAAGAGCTGACAAGAGTCGGAGATGACTTACCTGATGCACATTTATTTCAGATAGAAGCAGTCCCAGCAGAATTAGAAGAAATAGCCCAGTTCTTGGAAGATGGACATGCACTAGAAGGAATGAATACAAAGAAGAAGCAGATCTTAGCTATGAAGGCTACACCATACAGTCTTATAAATGGATTCTTATACAAAATGGGATTAGATGACATCCTCAGAAGGTGTGTACTAGAACATGAACGAGACAACATTATGCATGAAGCACATTATGGACCTGCAGGAAGACATTTCCAGGCAGAGACAACTACAAAGAAAATCCAACAGTCAAGGTTATGGTGGCCGACACTCCATAGAGATTGAAAAAAATTTGTTAGTCAATGTGATAGATGTCAACGACTAGGTCGACCCCTGCCTAGCATAGAAATGCCTTTGATATCAGTGAACCCAAGTTTGAAATTTGAAATCTAGGCCATAGACTTCATAGGACCATTTCCTATACTAGCAAAAAGAACAGGTGCAAGGTACATCATAACTGCAGTCAAATATGTAACTAAATGGGCAGAGGCTGAACCAGTTGACACATGCTCTAGTGAGATAGCTACTAAGTTTATCTATGAGAATATCATCACTAGATTTGGATTTCCACTAACCCTAATTAGCGACCATGGAACACACTTCATCAATAGAACTATCAAAACCCTAACTGAGCCGTTCCAAATCGACCATCGTCGGAGTACAGCATACCATCCTCAGTCAAATGGAGCAATTGAAGCATTTAATAAAACATTAACAAGAGGACTAACTAAAATATGTAATGTTGATAAGGACGACTGGTACAAGAAAATACCTGCAGTATTATGGGCATACAAAACAGCATATAAACGCTCGACCGACCAATGGACAAGAAGCAATAGTTCCACTACACTTCTGACAACAGACACCTATCATCACAGATATCCTACATGTCGATGTCGAACAAGGAAGAAAGGACTGACTATTGCAACTAAGAAAACTAGAAGAACACCGACTAATGGAAATACAACATGAAGAAATCCAGAAACAACAACAGAAAGCATGGCACAACCTAAACATCAAGAACAAAAACTTGTCAGTAGGAGACCTTGCTTTACTATACAATAGTCGAGTAAAAGGTAAACCTAAAAAGCTCCATATAGAATGGATGGGACCCTACGTTGTCAAAGAGATACATACCAATGGATCAATCTGACTAAGGACGTCACAAGGCATAGTATTTCGGAAACTCGTTAATGGAGCCCGACTAAAATGCTAAAAAAAAAAAAAAAACATCCTATAACAACCATAACTGTAAACCAAAAGCTATAAAAACCTAAAAAGCAAAAAAGCAAAATAATATTGTACATGAAGAAAACTATGACAGGAAATTACCATTTCGACAACTGACAAAATGCCCATCGACATAACACCATTGACCATTTTCATCGATCAACCACCCGCATCGACCATTTTCATAACCGACATCGACCGACGACCTCAATAGTCCCATCACGCATTCATGACATTGAGCACCGAAAGCAATTCACCATTAACGCACACTCAAGTGTTCTAGATGGAACATCACATCCGCCATTAATACACTCATTGATGAAAACACCCATAGCATCGCCTATAAATACTGGACTGTCAAAGGATCATTCACCGTAATTCATACAGAGAGAGCATCAGAGCATCCAGTCAACTAAAAGTCGAGAACCCCTTAGTGTAATAGACCACCAAACCGACACAATGGCAACCAAACAGACTAGAGCTTCAACCAAAGCCAAGGAACTACAGACTGCAGACACACCTTTAGTCCGTAGGCTAAAGAACATTAAGAATGCCAAGGTACAAGAAGGCTCATGGAAAAAACTCCAGATCGAGATGGAAGAATGGGTTTATGTGAACAAGAATCCCACTCAATATGTGGAGAAAATCAAATACAGCACCATATTCGACTATGACAATGCATCACTCATGGCCAGTTTCGGTGGCACCAAAGAAACACCCATAAAATTCATCATAAGCCAGTACCACAATGGTCGGTTCTACTTCGACCAGCCGGTCGACATCTCTAGAGAAGTCATCTCCAAGCTGACAGGTCTCTCAAACATAGGATACCCAGTACCAGTCAAGATTAAAGAAGGACTGGTTGAAGAACTAACTGGGTTGGCTTCAGGTAAAAAATCGAAGGGGTTGATGATTAGTCAAATCACAACTCGAATGCCACAAATTGTGGCCAAAATAATAGCAATAACACTCACCCTGGCAGGTCGAGGTAGAGACCTCAAACTAGACACGCTAGAATCTATTGACACCATTGCAACAGATGGAAAGATATACAGATGGGCTGAATATGTCGTCGACATGGTCAACACCATCTATGAAAGATGCCAATAAATGGGAGGAATCATCAAGTTCCCCTCCCTCATATTATGGATAGTCATGTACCATATCTTCCTAGAGGGGAACCCAATATTTTAGGAACTGTCAAGGTTCCACATGCGGAGATTCAAACCATTCTCCCAGAGAGGAACTTTGCAGGAACTTGAAGACAGAAAAGTGTTGTTGGAGAACTGGCTTCAACAGCTCAAAGTCTGCATGACTAGATGGAGGGTGCCTCAAAACATCTGAAGAAGTCTACCAAAAAACTCCCACATCCAGCTAGAACTCGACCATACCTCATTGTGGTACATGCAGGGCGACGACTCAAATGCTCAAGCCCTCGATTATTATTCATCAGTCAACCAGATCCTTCGGAAGCTGTCTCGACAAGCTAAAACAAAAATAGCAATACCAGCGACAGCAAAGAAGAGTGACTTCTCAATCAAGGAGCCACTAATCGACTAAGAGAAAGAGGAATACTATGAGTTGAACCTCTACATCAGCACCTTCGTGTCGGAGGAGACACTGGTCAAAAACACTGGCCGACTTCAAATCATCATCAAACCTCCGACAGCACAAAGGGTCGAACCACAGCCAGAAGAAACCCAGCCATAGTAGCAGGTAATCACTCCTGTTGCAGAAAGTCTCATCCTGACCTAAGAGCCAAGGGGAGAGATAGAACAATAAAACCTAGAGTATGCTATCACAAAAAGCATTATTAAAAAATTGTCGAAAGAGATAGCAGCTGCAAGGAAGAAGTTAAAGACACAACAGCAACAACAAGGAAAAGGTAAGTGCAAGCTTATCATTGACAAATCATTCGACGATGAGGAGGAACTAGAAGCTATGTACCTCGACATAATAGAGGATGCCACAACAAATAAGGTGCCAGTGGAAACCCAGTTCTAAAGATTTATTGATGCGGGAGGAATACCGGGTCGACCAAAGAAAGCCAAGACCACCCACATGACGATGCCTGAAAACATTGTTGATCTTGTTTCAACGCCTCCATCTACATCCTCAACAAAAGTAATAGAGGAGAAAGTTCCAGAACAGCATTCAGTAAGCCCATTCGACTTGTGCAAAAGTGCGATGTCGGAAGCTGTGAAGGCAAAGTTCGATAAAGACAGAGATTTGCAGGCATTCATTGAGAAGCTTCCTGAGATATTTATGTCGGCACATAAGATATCTACAAAATCACCTCTCTTTGAGGTCGATGGATACCAACCCAGACATGAATTCCATTCCCAAACCTTTACAACTATCACTTCGACTTTTGAGAGAAATCCCGACAAGGACGCTGAAGTGACCGCACGTCGGACCGCGACTATCACTCCGACTGCACCCCAAACCAACCTACCAGCCGCTGCACCAACTGGAGGAGAAGAAATTGAGGAGGACATAAACCACCAAATTAACCAAATGTTCTCCAACTTAGACTCACCTCCCCATCCCGACAACCCACCACTCACCCGCACTTCCCCCAACCCAGTCATCTAAACATAGGACTACATAAGTAGGTTTGTGAAGGACACATCTTACATTCACACTAAATCCACACTATTCAAAAAACACACAACACTCTATAAACATTATATACAACAAACCTATGCTAGATGTCCTAGGCATAGTATTTTTTAAGGTAGAGCCCATTGCGAGGCTCTCCCAGGGGTATCCCATTGTAATCTATCAACTCATAATCCCCTTTATCTAAGACAGAGTTGACGATGTAAGGCCCATGCCACATAGATTCTAGATTTCTAGCTCCCAACTTGTCATGTTTCTGGTAGTAGGTCAAGACCAGGCCACTTTCGTTGAAAGAGAAAGGTTGAACATATCTGTCATATTGAGCTTTTATTTGTCATTTATGCACCTAATTTGTTAAGTTAGCATTGCGAGGATTCTCATCAAGCTTGTTTAGATACAAGAAACATTCTTCTTCTAGAGTGGTTTTGGGTAGTAGTTCCATAGCGAGTTTCAGGGAAGGGATTTTGCACTCTATAAGAAGAGTAGCCTCTAGACCATACACCAACTGAAATGGTGTAATCCCAGTGGATGTCTTAACGGTGGTTGCAAATTCCAATTGGACTTTGCTTGTCCTACCATCCGTTGAAGCATGGTTTTTAACACTTTATTGATAGCTTCAACCTGGCCATTGGCCTGTGGATAGTAGGGTGTAGAGTTGTCATGGAAAAAACCTAGCTTAGCACTTAATTCTAACATCATCTTATTCTAAAAGTGTGAACCGTGTTCAATCACAATGGCCCTAGCGATACCGAATATGGCGATGATATGGTTGAATAGAAAAAGAGCAGTTGTTTTTCCATCTTCGGCATAATTAGGAATATCCTCAACCCATTTAGTGAAATAGTCTACGGCCACAATAATGTAACCATGCCCCTCGGCTGAGGTAGGTATACAATGCACGAAATTGATGCCCCATTTTGCAAAGGGACCAACTGCGATGACAGGATGTAACGGAGCGGGATGGGTGCGCTTTTTTGATGTAAACAACTGACAAGGTGGGAATTTCTTGATTGCCTCTATGCAATATTTAAAGGTCGAGGGCAAAAAATACCCAACGTGTAATATTTTCTGGGTAGTAACCATCCCAGAAAGATCACCGCCGCAATATCCGGAGTGGCAATCATTAAAAACTATCTCATCTTCTTCTTGAATTTAAAAACGTCATAACACAGTATCAACGTCGCAATGGTATAAGGTATTATTTAGCATGATAGCGGATACAATGACATTCGTGATAGGTTTCATTGGACTAAAACCATTGTGTCTGGAGATAGAGAATTAAATCTCCAAACCAGGGTTCAGACGTACTGATGACGAACAAGGATTCATTGGGAAATTAATCGATGGGCTCTATTCCCTCTGTAATACGGGGAAGGTCACACATAAGCTCAGCGAAGACAAGGGACTTTTTAGAACTGGATTTCGTAAATTCCAACTCAAATTCATGGAGAATGACAATAGGCAAGAGTATTTTCCCCCAAGCACCTGACAAGTCAAGATGTAATACACCAGTATAGATCCAAATCCTAAGCTCTAGCAAGCACTGAGAGGGATCAAATCTCTTAAGGTGCAAACATCTTCTTAAGTATTGCACTCAAGGAGATATCAACTTTGGTGTGTCCTATATATAGTCATTGATTTGATTCAAACCAAAAGACACATCTTTTTATTTAAGGTGAACATATAATATTTTTATTATTAATATTTAATATTATTTATGGCCAACATATATATTTTTGATTTTTTTTATTTTGTTAGGAATGAACATTACAACATCTCCCCCATACATTGTTTTAAAACCATGTGCAAGGCCCTCCTAAAACCATGGGTTGTTTAGGAGGCCTTGCACATGGTCTTAAAACCATTTGCAAGGCCCTCCTAAATCATGTACAATAAAGCCATGGGTTGTTTAGGAGGCCTTGCACATCATTTTAAAACCATTTGCAAGGCCCTCCTAAACCATGTACAATAACACCATGGGTTGTTTAGGAGGCCTTGCACATGGTTTTAAAACCATGTGCAAGGCCCTCCTAAAACCATGGGTTGTTTAGGAGGCCTTGCACATCATTTTAAAACCATTTGCAAGGCCCTCCTAAACCATGTACAATAACACCATGGGTTGTTTAGGAGGCCTTGCACATGGTTTTAAAACCATGTGCAAGGCCAACATTATTTTTGTGGATAATTCGTCCGTCGGTGGGATCGCCTATCTCGGAGGATGGGTACGACAGATTCTCATATTGGAACGTGATATTGAATCGTATTGGGAATGATAGAAACTCAAGTAGAAGGAAAGTGAAACCTCAAGTACCGGCATCACCACCTGCCTGGGATAAACACCAGCCAGGCATTGGGGTATTCCCTTCTTCACTACATCACTTCACTACATACACTGAAATCCCTAATTCTCTTTCCTTTACAACTACTTCTCTTCACTACTTCTCTCGGCATGGTATTCCCAGGATCATTAAAATAAGAAGCACCAGTCGAACCAATCTCCTCATTTCCAGCCTAAGTTCCAGTAGCAGTTTAATAATAACCATTCCCAGAAGCACCACTTGAACTAGCATCATCTCCAGCTTCATTAGAAGAAGCGCCCTAAGGTGTCTCTAGGCTGCTTTATTTGCTTTCTTGACCATCTCTACTTGTAGCTATCTTTCTGCTACCTTAGCTTGCTCTTATTAGCCTTAGCCTAGTCATTCATGGTCAACATGCTTTTAGGAAGCCACTTTCCTACAGAAAAATGCACGACAGAGGCCGCGGTTGAACACTTCTTCCTCGACCCTCTTCCTCTACCTAAGAACCCCTATAGCTGAATAAGCAAGATCAGGTCGTGTATGAGTCAGGTAATAGAAAGTTCCACACACTTGCAAATACAATGATGACCATGATCTTGGGGGATATCCCCAACCCCCCCCATGAGTACTACTATATATAAGGGTGCTTTTTTTATTTTTTGTTATTTTGTTAGGTAGAAACATTACAACATCTCCCCCATATTGTGTTGTTTTTCTCACGGACATTTTTTGTTTTGGCATATAATTAAATTTTTATTTTTTATTGTTTTGTTAGGTAGGAACAGTAAAACATCTCCCCCATATTAGGTTGTTTTTGTGGCTGACATAACTTTTGGAGGATAATTAAATTTTTTATTTTTTTATTATTTTGTTAGTAACAAACATTACAAACAAAATATAGACAAACGTTGCAAGATCTCTGTCATCTTTAGTTCTTTTTTTTTTTCGACATTGATTTTGGCAGACAATTAAAATTTTATTTTTTATTATTTTGTTAGTAACAAATGTTTCAAGATCTCACTCATATAATATTCGACAAGAATTACAATATCTCCCTCATACTGGGTTGTAGGGCACCTCTCAGCATAATGAGGTTAGAATCTGCATATGCAGTGGTCGTTCAGAGAAAGATGTAGTGACGGACCTTCTGGACTACGATGACCATGGCCAGAGATAATTTCTCCACATACGATTACTGGGTTTCAGAATCCAAAAGACTCTTACTCAGATAGTAAATCATGTGTTCATGAGCATGTGCGTCTGTTTGAACCAAAACCATACCAATGGTGGATAGGGATGCAGCCACATACAGGGAATAATCTTTAGTATAATTGGTTGGTTGCAAAATAGGTGCATGCATGATGGAATGTTTGAGAGTATTGAACGCATGTTGCACCGGGTCATCCCAAACAAAGGGAGTATCCTTCTTTAGTAAACTCATGAAACCGTGGGTTTCCTTAGCATAATTACAGATGAAACAACGTAAAAAAAATTCCTTCCCTTGCAAACTTTGGAGTTTTGTAACATTTGTAGGGGTAGGTAAGGCCAATATGGCATCTATCTTTAGAGGGTCTATGTGGATGCCATCCTTAGACACGATGAAACCAAGTAGTCGACCAGTATCAACATAGAAAATACACTTGTGTGGATTTAACTAGATGTTATAGTGGTGACATCTGATAAAAAAGGATCTCAAATGATCAACGTGGTGATCACGTTGCTTCGAATGAGTAGGAAGGGAATCAAAATATGGATCCACAATGTGTTTTATGTCGTGGAAAGAATAATACATGGCACGTTTAAAATTAGTTCCAACGTTCTTCAAACCAAAAGGTACTTTTTTATAGGCAAAGGTCCCCCATGGGCAGATAAAAGTCGTTTGGTGTTGATCGGATGGGAGTATCTCAATATGATTATAGCCAGAAAATCCATCCATGAATGAGAAGATGATGCTTTCGATGTAGTTATCGATGATTTGATCAATTTACAGGGTGGGAAAATTTTCCTTAGGACAAGCCCGATTCAAATCCTGAAAATCGATACAAATCCTAATGGTACCCTATTTTTTGTTGACAGGGACAATGTTAGACACCCATTCAGTCAAAGGTATAGGGTAGATAAATCCATCCTTAATAATTTTTTCAATATCTTCCTTAATGGTTGTTGCTTTCCTCAGATGTACTCATCGAAGTTTATGATGGACTAGGTTGGAATCAAGGTAAGTACAAATCTCATGGAAAACAATGGAAGGGTCTATCTTTGGAATTTCTTCGTATGTCCAAGCGAAAATATCTCTAAATTCTTTAAACAAGTCCGTATAAGACTCTAGTTCTGAAGGGGAATAATTTTGGCCTATATTGATGTTCTCTATGACTTCGGGCTTCACCGAGATATCAATCGAAAGATTTTTGGTAATATTACTCAAATTACCCTTAGACTCAACATCATGGGTGAGTACTCGGGGCTGAGGATTAGTTACGATATCGGATGATACCGTTGTTGCAAACTGGTCTTCTACCATATGGAAATTGGGAAGGAAAGAATATCAGTGATGATGATCTTTATAGGGAATCTCATCTAAATACATAACTTCCACGATGGACTCATCAGAGGGGAGTGTCATTAGAGGAAATTTGGGGTCTAAAATGGGCCTTATAAGAAAACGTGCCAAAATAAGTTTTTGTGAGTTGGAATTCAAGAACCAATAGAATTTCAATAAAATAAGTCAACCATAATGGTTGAATTGACATATTTGTCATTAAAAAAAACTACTTTTTTTGTTCGTATTTTCGACATATCTCATTGTGTTTTTACTCAAATTTCGATTGGGAGAGCTCGTTGGATGCGGAATTTGATTCCGCATCCAACGAGTACCCACACTGCATACTTTTGATGGACCCCTCTACCCCAAAAACAAGAAATACCTGAAAAACATGATGATGACATCATCATCATGTTTTTTCAGGTATTTCTTGTTTTTGGGATAGCGAGGTCCATCAAAAGTATGCAGTGTGGGTACTCGTTGGATGTAGAATCAAATTCCACATCCAAGGAGCTCTCCCAATCGAAATTTGAGTAAAAACACAGGGAGATATGTCGAAAATACGAACACAAAAAGTAGTTTTTTTCTTTCTTCCTCCAAAATTAATCAATATTATTTTATTATTTTAACTATTATTTTATTATTTTCCTTAGGAGGACCATTTTAGACCCCAAAATTCCTCTAATGATGCAAAAGACATTCTAGAGATAGGGGGTTTCTAATCAATATGGTATATGATACGCATCTGAAGCCACCAAAATATTATCATTGATGGCGGTATCACTAATGGACTGAATATACTAGTACATTTCTTTGAAAGGGCTTACTGATGTCAAATCAGCAAGTGATTTTCCTTTATCTAGAGTGTCAAAGCTAGAAGCAGATATCATGTTCATGGATGCTTCCTATGAAATAGGAGGAGGATTTGATAATGGAAAGAATCCCATGAGTGAGGAATCCGTAAGAAGACCTACTCCAATGTTATGATATTGAGGGGCCGAAGAATCCAAAAGTGTAACATTGTTTCCAGAATTGGAAGGCGTTTCTGGTGAAAAGAAATCTAATTGGTCATTGGTCAATGGCAACGATGTTCCCTTGGAATGGGAACTGGACTACTCGGAATATGGATGAAGCAAAAAATATCATTGCATAGAACTAGTTTCGACCTAGAAAGAGATTGTAGTCTAAAGGAACATTGACAACTTCAACATGAATGGAGACTAATTTCCCCCGCAGTTCTACCTAGAGAGAGGGAAATAATCCATAGGGTTGAAATTCGTGACCATCAAAATACTTTAATGTCGTGGGTGCATGGTTGATCTCAGGAGAGTCGATAGCTCTCTAGCAGGATAAATAGTACATGACTGAAGTTGAGGCTCCCTCATCCAATACGGTACGTCAGATTATCTTCCTTGTAGCTTTCATGGATAATTGGAAATCCAATTTATGAGGCCTAGACTTAAAGTCATCCAGTTTGAAAGAAATAATGTTATTCTGTTTAGGATACATTGCTCCAAGAACTGGTAGCAAATTCTTCTGTTGTGTAGGGCATGTTTGGAATACTTCAAGAGTCGACATAGCGCACGGTGATTGAGCTAGATCTTCGACTACATTGTAGTACTAGGAGGCTCATGCATTAGGATTAAATATATATTTTCAAAGTGTACTCTTAAGTGGTTGGAGAATTGCATCCAGAACAATTTTTTCAATTTGAAGACCATTAGTAGGAGGGGGGAATGCTGAAGTTTTTCTGGTGGAACATTATTAGTCTTCTTGTCTGGTGGAGGATCATAGTTTTGGGATCGAGTAGTGATACTAGGTGATTCACTTAACATAATTTTAACTTCATCTATGGAATTCTAAGAGGTCCCATGCAAGGATTGATGGTCAATCAATTGTTTTTGGGTAGGGAAAGGATCCGTAAGGAATGCCAGGGTGGGGGTATTTTTAAGAAATTTACTGACTTCCTCACAACAAGGAAACTCTTTGGTGAAGTGGTCACCTCCACAGATAAGGAAAGGAAACTTTTCCTTTATCTTTTTTTCGGAGTCAACATCAAGGTTATGTGATTTATTACCTTCCTGTTGGTTCTTAGATTTCTTGTATTTATTTTTTCCTTTCTTCTTTCCTCCTGATGATTTTGAGGACTGAACCACATTCACTTCGGTTGAAAAAAGAGGAGGCGAAGCTGTTTTTGGGTTTGAAATGGTTTGACTAGTATACACGAATGATTGATTTTATTTTTTGAGGATTTGGTCATCAATTTTGTTTGAACAAAACCAAGAATGCCATTGGCAGGTGGCTCCATTGAAGGTCTTGAAGGATCTGAGGTAAGATAAGGAGCAAGAGGAATTAGGTCATACAAAGTGCCTAACTGGGAATAGAGCAAGTCAAGGTACTAAGTACGGGTGATAGCTTTCTCCTTGGTGACAACACCTCCCATGGAGACATCCCTAGAAATGAGGGGAAGTAAATATTTAGTAAAGCAATCAATGAGTAACTATTCAGGAATGGGGGCCTTAATCAACCTACGTCGTCGTCTCTACTCATGTATATGATCGGATATATGAGTAGAAGTGGTCTGGAGAAGTGAGGTTAAAAGGTCCGTACATGTTTCATATCGGATCGAAAACTGAAAATGGGTCAAGAAATACATTGATAAGGTGTTGAAATCCAAAAAGGAAGGTTGAGGTAGCTCAATATACCATTTCACAGCTACCTCGGTGGAATTTATTTGAAACAAACATAGACAAATTGAACCATCCATTAGAGAATTAGATTAACACCACAAATGAAATGTAATCACATGGTTTTTATGATATTCACCAGGTTTTACATCAAATTTGGGTATATCAAATGGTAACTTAACCGGGATAGAAAGTCGTGAGGGATCATGGTGGATAGGGTCGTTGATCAATCTGGACAGATATGGTAGATATAAGGTAGCCATAAATGGTAATTGCTGATTAGGATGGGGGTATTGGTAATACTGATAAGGCATCTGTGGACCAGTAGGGTCATAAGAAGATTGATAAATGGGTATAGTTTATGTTCCCATAGACAGTTGATTAGGTGGTTAGTTTTTGAATGACCCATTTAAGGGTCCACCAGGTGGTCAACTGCCCAGGGGAGATGGGACTCGAGGGGGTGGGCCTCTGGATGGTGGGCCTATAGATGGTAGGCCTCCAAGTGGTGGGCCTCCAGTTGGTGGTCCTATAGGCGGTGGTTTTCCAAAAGGTGGTCCTCCAGGTGGACCTCCAAAAGGAGGTCCTCTTCATGGACCTCCAAAAGGTGGTCCTCCAAGTGGGCCTCCAAAACTCCCAGCAGTATTCACAAATGGTCCCCCAGGAATAGGGACATTTAACTAATTAGGTTTACCCCATGGGGTACAAGTGTTTCCGAGGTACAAAATCCAAGGGTAAACAACCCCTAACAGTGTAGGTTGGTAAGTTTGGTGGACCACAGATGGTTGATTTCCTGGGTAGGTATAACCTAGGAAGGTTGACTAACAGTAGGTTGAACCCATGAAGATTGTCCTGAGCCAGAACAAGGAATAAACATGTTGGTATTCATAGGGGTAGCACTAGCTGTCGTTTTTCCTAACGCTAGGTTTTTCCCCATGCTAGAAATGGTTCCCTTGGTAGGTAAAACCACTTCGGTTGGGGGTTTCCCCCTAGCTACGTAAGCTACAAGGGATTTAGAAATAGATGGGGGGTTTAGGGAGGGCGAGGTAAGAATAGAGGGTTGGTCTGAATCATGAGAAACCACATTTTGAGCCGGTGATCCTTGGTTGAGAGACACATGAGATGGTGAAAGGGCATGGTATCCAGGTGGGGTTGATTCTGAATGGAAGGGTAGAGGATAAACACTTCTCCTCTTTATATTTTCTCCTAGGTTATGCAAATGATTGAATGTTTCTGAGACTTGTTTGAATAATTCTTCATTCGACAGAGATTCTCGAATGGGGGTAACATAGGATAGCCTAGTAGTCCCATATTCAGAAATGGCCTGTCCTAAAGAAGTTTTCCAAAAATGATCAGCTGGACCGAACTCTGCTGCCACAATATCATCTGACGAGTGGTTGAACATCCAATATAGTGCACCAAGATGACCTTCCATTCAAAAATGAAAAGTGGTGTCTTTTGTAGAAGGTTGTTGGACAATCATAGGGATTTGAAAGGAGGAAATTTCTTCTCTAGATTCAATGACTGTAACTCCTTCTATATGTGAATCAGTCCTAGATGGTTGGTCCATGGTTTCACCTTCGCTTCCTTCTAGGACATGAGGAGAGTTAGGTGGTAAACCCCGCAACCTGCAAGATCATCTCATAGGTAGCTTAGCCAGGGTGTTGGCCGAAGATTTCTAGCCTAAAGCTCTATACAAGGAAGAGATCACACACAAACAATCCTACGTAAGCTAAGGTCACAATAAAAATTAAATGATAGGAGGGGCTGATGAAATCCGGCTCCTCACTAGGATTTTCAAGTTGTTACAACTTGTGATATACCGCAGGGTCCAACAGTAAAATGTGACAAGGAGGATTGGGACCGTACCCTTACTTGAATACCCAACAACCTGGACGAAACATGCGCAGTAGCTCCCCGAGTGTTGTTATCAGTGTATTTCTCCAACAAAATTGCCAAAAGCATTTTCTTAGTTGGTTTGGGTATCCTAGAGGGGTCTCCTGATATACACTACGTACATGGGAGATCCAATCCGTATTAGTGTTTTTTGATGTGCAATCGTTCGAAAGGGTCCTTCTGATATACCATTGATTACATGAAGTGCCTTCGATATACCTCAAGGGTACGTGAAATTATGTTCAATATACCAGCAATACATGGAACAAACACACATTCCCTGGGATTCAATTCAGGAAAATAACGACAACTCCTATGTTTTAAGACACCAAAACACGTCTCTATCCTATCACTCAAATTTCTAGAAAATGTTAACCTAAGCTACCGTTGATTTTATCTTGATGGTTAGTGAATGTTTGTGGAATGTGGATCAATATGTAATGTTAATATCTGGATGTAGTGCAACTCTTCTCTTCAATGAATTCTACCTAGAGCAAGAAAGAAAATTTTATTTTTCCAAAGCAAAGATACTATGCAACTTTCAATGATTTCGACTTCAATATTTTTCAACAAATTTCCAAACACACAAGCATTTTCAACACCAAGTCTAAAATATATCTGAAAAGAGAAATAAAGAACAGCTTCTAATGTATAGAAACCTATGCTTTCTCAATCAAATACATAAATAAATATTCTTCTAACTACCTAGGAAAGCCAAAAGCAATCAAAACAAATAGGCCAACAAATTTTTTTTTCATATGATTTGAAAAAGAAAGAGAGATAAAATACTATACTTAAATAATTGCAAAGAGACTACAGATCTTATTTCCTATAGGCATAATATCACTTTCACATAATCAATCAAACAAACCATGATCCCAAAACTACAATTCACACACAATATTTAAATTTCTAAGCTTCCTATCAATGAAAATTTCTAGATCTGAACTCAAGAAGAAAGATCATACTACTAGGCTATCAGAATTAACAGTAAGACAGAATGCAAATCAACAATCAATCAAAGAGAAAAAAAAAATTTCAAAGAACAAGCTTCAAGATAGGGGATGGCCTACCTCGATGCATAATGAAAAGTTGCACCAAGGTGTCAGGAGGGTGTCGGTGCACCTTGTATACTGGGTAAAGGAACCAACGGCGCACAATGTATTCAGCAAACAGGAGTCAATGGCACTACTTGACAGAATGCAGAAGGCATCAGATTATTTTTGACACTCTGTCAGGCCTACCCAGGGGTGTCAACAAATCCTCAGACTTGAAAAATACAGTAACCTGCAAAAGAAACAAATTATGGATCAAGCTGGAATAATAGTGAGGTCAAACACACATCACATTAGGCAATTGAAAGCATGGTAAGGTGGATCACTCACCTTAACAACTCAAATGAGTTAAGAAAACAAGAATCACAAGTTTTCAAGCAAAAATTTTATCAAAAATATTAAATCTAACAAATCTTCTCCATATCTGATCAAATCTATCCCAGATCTAACTGGATCTATCCCAGATCTGACTGGATCTATCCCCAATGAGGTCACTAACTTTTTTTGTAGGGATTCTTCAACTAGTGCAGACACTGCTTGTTCCTCTAGCCTGCATGGTACAAGTCTAGAACAAAAAGACACAGCAGCATATCCTTTCCCTAGATAACTAATCTAATTAAATAATTAACTCTCTTATCTTGGATCTGGAATTTTGTCTTTAATTCACCGATCTTAATGTGATATATATACCTGCAAACAAACACAAGAAGAAAGAAAAATTATGAGAGTAACAAGACAAATCAATAATATATATTAGTGATCAAGGAGACTAATAATAAAGGATCAATACATAAATCATGTATGGGAAAGGGAAACACTTTTGTATTAAAAGATGAAAAGAGAAAGCTACAACCAAATCCTTGATGTCAATATCTTTTCCTTTACAAGATCTTTGACACACTCAACACCTACTACCAACAAATACAAAATCTTTCTCACAACACACTCTCAAATTTTCCTCTATACCAAACTTCAATCCAACAGCATAAGGATGCTCTTCTTGGTCTCTCCTCACATGATCAATGAAGCTTTCTTTTATAGGCCAAGGGAAGCCCAAATGATTTGAGATATTTTGGCAAGAGGATAGGGAATGATCCCTATGGGCTAGGATTTCAAGTGTCATCTCTCCCACATTGATAGGATCATCCTCCATGAGATATTTCACTTGGAAGCTTCTCAAAACTTCTATTTTTTCCTCATTAATCTTGATGACCCTCCTTGTAATAAGGGTAAGTGCGTCGACATAACTTGTAGTTAAGGAAAGGGCACCATCGATGCCTACTGTCAATGTGCAGTAAGTGTCAAGGATGGATGGCACTCTGTGTCAGAAGGAAAAGTGCATCATCTAGGATAGGAATATGCAGCAAGTATCCAAAAGAGTTCATGGCCAGATATTTTGAGGGATTGAAGCATTGGTATAGATTTTAGGTGTAATAATACCAAAATCAAATAACCTTAAAATCATTCTTCTGGCCAATGTGTTATAGGAATGCAATCTATTAACAATGAATATATTTACATAACTCATTGCTTACAATAAGAAATTATAATTCATGATGCTAGTTTCAATTAACACTAACAATTCGAGTTAAAATTTACGATTTACAATCTACAATTATAGTTACTATTGCAAATTATAATTACAATATCAAATTACAAATTAAAAGTTACAATTTTTCAATTACTCTTTACAAAATTGCTATTAAATACATGCACACATTACAATTGTATAATTAATGTTTAAAAAATACTAACTAGACATGTACAAATTCCAACTTGCAATCTCATTTACAAATAAAATAAGATAGATAATAGGGTCATTAATACCATGTGAATTAATATTGATACAAAATCAGATAGTCTTAAAATCATTATGGCCAATCCATTATAGGAAAGAAAGTATCCATGATACGGTCATGGTCAACATCTGACATCTTCCATTTCTTGGGTTCTCTGTTCTTCACCTTAATTGTTATGAGATGTATCCGAGTTGCCACCACTGAATTCCTCTACTAAATATATATATATATATATATACTTGGTAAATAATATAATTTCCATGGTTTTTTATTTTTTGGAGAAAGTGGCCCATGACAATTAGGTTGGAAATTTGGTAAGTGAAATCACCATATCGATAGGGTCATACCAACCTACTTTTAATTTGAGTAAATCACATTAAATAATATATGCAACGTTGTCTTCATTTCTCGAGGGTGCAGTGAAAAAAATACATCATCTGTCATAAAAATTAAACTTTGTTAACCAAATCTATATGCATTTGTCACGAACCTAAAAAATTACACCATAAAAAAATCCTTTCATTTAAAAGTTGTAAATTTTTTTTATAGTCGTACTTTTTTTTTATCTTTCTACATAATTAATTCTAATTTCTTTTCTTATCTGTGTTAATACAAGACTTGTCGTCTGTCCAGAAATAAACTCTGACTATGACAAATTTGGAGTTACAGCCTTACGACAAGGTGATATGTTAATGTTAAGAATAATGTGTTTCTTTTTATTAGGATTAAATCCAAAGTCTAGTACCCTAGTCCTATGCTAAAAATGCTAAACATAAGTATCCAAATTAGAGAAGGTATTAAAAAATATAAATATGTGGTTTTTCTTTTGTTGTTACACTATATTTATAAGGTAAAGTGATTAATAAATTAAAGGGGTATACATGCCTTGCAAGTTTTACATATGATGTGGAGATACTTGCCAAGGAATACCCTAAGTTGTGTCACATTATACCATGCAACATAATGGAGTCACAAGGGTTTAAGAGCTACATGCGAAATCAATGAAAGCTAAGAAGAAATCAGATGGGTTTACATGAGGTTTTAAATTTGTCCTTAGCCATGGCTTGTGAGTTGACAGTGCAACCATGCCAATTTAATGTTGAAGTAGGTTTTAAATACTTCTCATGGAAGGGAGGGTGGATCCTATACTTGCAGTTGTACTCCATGTGATCCATAGCGCTGAAAGACTCTTAGGGTTTTATGTTGAGATAATAACTCTGTCGTGGATATTTTTCTCTTATTCTCTGTGGTGTTTATTCGATAGTTTTATTCTTGCAGCATGGATGTGTTTTGTTTCTTTTTGGTATGCCTCTAGGCATGACTACTAGATTTAAGTTGCGTTGTGTTATTTTTATAAAACAACTAGTCTGGTCGAGTCCTTTCTCTGCGCAGTCTTAGTTATCTCTATTTTCTTGTTTGGTAAGATTAAGAGATCTTGGCATACCTGCCTTCGATTGTTGATGAAGAAACTTCCTTAGTAGGCGATGGTAGCAGAAAGAAAGGGTAAGAATTGGTTAAAGTTGTTAAAACTCTTTTCTAAAATAATCTTTGCAGGCAATAGAGGAATACTAAAACTCTTTCTTTTGGTTTGTGCAGGACATAGAAACAAAATGGTAAGCTTGGAGGATAAGAACCATTGGCTCTAAGAGCATTTTGCTTAAGGAAATCTTTCTGTCGAAGTCTATGGTTATCCAAAAAATAAATTTTATTTTTCAAACAAATATACTAAAACTTTGATTGATAGGTGAGGAGAGAGGACCAAGGAGGTAAATGCTCAATCAATTGAATGAGTTGAGAGAAAACTCTGGCCTTGCCATTAAGACCAAACTTTAATTTCAAGTTAAACATTTAGTTTTTTTTATTATTTTAAGCACAGGTTTAAAGTTTAAAAGGATCTTCCCCCATTGATAGCAAAAATGCTTTCTTTCGCAGGGTTAGGATTAGTTGATTGTTTAACCAACTAGTATTTACAACTCTAAATGAGAAAGCCAAAGTAATGTAATGGCCATGCTTGTGAAGCATGGGTTCACCTCCTCCTATGCCTCCACTACTCTATTTCTGAGGTGAGAACAAAACTCCATTGTATTTCTTTTAATTTATGAAAGTTGTGTTTAAACTACCTCCGGTTACTAACATTTGTTGAGTTGTATGCATGTACTGAAATGGTGTGGCTCCTTCGTTTGATAGTCTGCTACAAGGTATGCTTCATTCCTTTATTATGAACCGGTTGGATATGATCTAAGTTTTCTCCACTTTGGTTATGGAAGAAAGAGGGCTTTTGATCTCATGGATTTGTTAAGATAAGTTACAGGCTTAAACTGTATTTGGTTGAATCTAGAAGAGGGACTTTGCAATTGGATGCCCATCGTTGTTTTTAAAGAAAAGATGAATGTAGGTATTATGCATATATATATATATATATGACTAGCACTCTGCCTCCTCAGATCTGATTATAAGATTCTAATCCAATGCTATGTTTTCATTATGATTTTTTTAAACAAAAATATGTTTGGCTAGAAGCTAGTTCCTAGAACTGTAAACCTAACAATCTTGAATCGATTCTTGATTTATTGCGATTGTATTTCTTGGATCTTTAGTTAGATGTTTGTTTTGGGATCTGTTATTACTTTGATATTTAAATGACTGAAACAAATACTTTTAATAGCATAAAGATTTGTGCTTATTTAAACAAAAACGTAATCTCGATAGGAAGCCTCATGACCCTAAAGTTTCATAAATGTTGTTATTATATTCTTTAATAAATTATTTATTTTATACTTACTGTATTTAAAGTTTGTGAAAAGAATCGTCTCGGCTCTCCTTATCGTTTCTATAAATTTAAGGCTTGAAGAACTAATGATTTAGATTGGTGTCTATTTGAGTTATTATTTGGGACATTATGTAGGATATCTGTATAGTTTATAAATTGAATTTATTTTTTTGTTTTCTATATAGGAAAAGTAAGTGTTTCTAAATTTATGTGCATAGGAAATTGAATAGTAATAAAAGTTGTAAATCCAAAATAATTAACAGGTTAAAAATAAACTAATTAACGACTTGCATAATTTCAGTTTATAGAAAGAAATCAGAATCTTAATCTATTTCCAAAATTTAAATAGCAATACCTAATAATTAGATGATTTAGTAAGGAACTTGTCACCCATTATGGGAAAACAGACCTGAATATGTCATTCCTCCCAACCAAATCCTAGAGCATCCAAACTTACTTGCTTCAGAACCCCCGAGTCTGTTTGTTGAAGCATAAGGGAAAATTACGATCAATGCGCAATATCTTTGCATCAATAGATCATCTCCCCTCCATCACCAGCCTCCTGCTTATTCAATGGACATACTACTTTATAGTATTTTTCCTAGGACTTGGTCATTTATGAGCCACATGCTCTTTAATTATCCACAAGGAGTCTCAACCTAATTTTGGGGAAGATGCCTCCTGCATCAGTTGATTTTTTACTCAACAACTTTATCCATTTGTCATTTCCCCTTGTGGGTCAACAAACACTGTTTTAACGACTACTTCAGTTCCGATTCCTCTCAGTTGTTTAAATAATAATAATAATTCCTTTCCATTTATTTTGACTTTATTTGTCAAAATATAAAAATAAATATTCAATTTTTTTAACAAATTAATAATTGTTTGGTGTATTACAAGACTCAAGTACTAGTTTGGAATTTGACCATTCAATCAAAGATTCCAAACTTTACTCATTATATATATATATATATATATATAATGAGTAAAATTTGGTTAATGTTCAAATGTCTACCTTCCCTAACCACTTCAGAAACCCAATCATGATCTAATGATACCACATCATCTTTAGTGTGCATCTCTTTCCATGTAGGAATTGGATGAGGACCCTTCAAGTTAAAAGGGACATATTTCCATGGTTTCACATGTCCAATATTTTGGCATTTATCAAGGTCACAACCATTTGTATTGATGAAAAAGTTAAAAAATCATTCATACTTTATTATTTCTGTGAAGAATATGTCACCCATGTCCTTACTTTGAACGGAGTGTAATTCCCTCGTTCGGGGTATTGTCTCACAATGCCAAGGAATGGATATATTCACATCACCAATGAAAACATTCCAAAATAACTTGCATTGAAATAAATGTACAATCAAATATATAAGTATTCAACTAAGACAATGTTTCAAAAAACATTCAAAATGTGAGATTCAACTACGCACCGTACTGTCTTACCTGCACACTAGTCTTTCATGTTCGTTAACTTCATGTCCCAAATGGACTGTGAACCAATTGACTACTTTTGTAGATGATTTGATTTGGGTTTCACCATGACTCATCTAGTACCTTCTAAGTTCTCATTTCACACAGACACTTGCACCATCATGCTCTCCCTTTTTGTTCTCAGCTTAAAAAAACCTCCAAGTGTGTCGAAATATTATCACTTTATGAAGGCAACTCAACCAATCAAAAAATCATGTTGATTTGAACTTCCTTGCACACCGATCTGGCCAAATTCATTTTTCTGTAAATAACACCCCATTGTTTTTTATTGAGCCTAAAATCAACACAAAGCAATGTTGAACGAACAATGTGTCTTGCTCGTGATCATCACTCGCATAAAAATGAAACTATTTAGTCACATTGCATGATTGAGGAGTGTTATCCATGGCATCAATGTTCACCTTAGCATGTTTGTACAAACATGTATGAATATTGACACCTAGGAAGAGTGATAGTACTCACTTCGTATCTCATTTTGGGGAGTAAATGTGTAGTTATCGATGAACTCTACCACTGATAAGATTGTTCCCAGCTCAAACACCTCATGAGAATGCTTGAATTCAACATATTTTCATCTAGACTTGTGAGAGTGTTTGATATATTTATAAATATGATTTGGAATTTTTCTATGAACTCTAGAATAAGAATTTTTTCCTCGAGCAAGTCAATCCTTTTACATGGTGTAGTTGAAGAAGATGATGCACCCATGGTAACATACTCATATCTATTCCATGTAATTGTGATATCTAACAGTTTAGAGTGTGGTGGATCGAATGTGGAATGTCCATGGAACAATGCCAAACTACCACATGGTGTTCCCATGAAGATGCACAACACTTTTTAGCAAGAGGAGGGTGTGAGGATGGAAAAAAATGAGCTCAATCCATCTTTTCTCAAGACCTAAATCGAATTATGAAATATTGATCGAGGTCTTAATAAAGCGCTTGATCAAGCTTTATATAATAATAATAATAATAATAATCTATTTTTAAGGTCATCGCCAAGCGAGACACCAAATTGGTGTATGAGACCCCCGACCCCCCTCTACACAATGATTTAACTACTAAATTATGTGCTCAATCAAGGGTTTAATAAACCCTCGATCAATCCCTTGTGTGGAATTTCAAATATTTATAAAAAGAGGAAGAAATTTCCCCTTATTCTCGGTTGTGAAGAGAAGAAGCTCGATTGAGCTATAAAGCTCGATCGAGGTGCTTCATGGTAAATTCCAAATCCTTATAATGCAAGGCTTCTATGTATTTGATAAATTAGCTTGTGAAATACAAATGCTAAATCAAGATACATATATCGATCGATATTTTGTGGTAAATTCACTTAAACCCTCGACCAAGGTATTTAAAAATATGTTCAAACCCTCGATCAAGGGTGTTAAAGACCTTGATCAAGATATTAGCTCGATCTAGGGATTAAAATACAATCCTTTATCCATTATTTCTTCCATTTGAATTTTTATTCCTTCTTCACCAGGCCTAAACTTTGTCTTACAGTGCACCTTAGGTGGCAGACTTCATCCCAGTAAATTCATCCATGAATCATCTTTACATTGACATATAATTTATGTGTTTTGGAGTTCGTATGTTTTTTTTCTTTTCAAAATTATTCTTGAAAACCATGTCCACAACCTCAAACAAGTGGAAAGAAAAATCAATAACATAAAAAGTGCACAACAAAAAATTCAAAAAATACATACACCTGAGAGAAACGGGTCCTCTTCAAAATGGTATTTTTTGTTTTTTTAACTTTTTTACCAGTAAAAAAAAATTATGTGCACACGAGTGTGTATAAAATGCAATTAAAATTGTCACTGGTCCCTTTCAAAAATTTAATAAATAAAAACAAATGAAATTTTCATAAGAAAATTACAAAAATTATGTATACACGAGTGCATTCTCTCTCTCTCTCTCTCTCTCTCTCTCTCTCTCTCTCTCTTTTATATATATTAAATTATGCATTTATCACTAAATTATTTTTCATGGACATGAGTCACTTGTTAACTTTTACTAAAATTTACAAGGACAAGTCTATCATTAAATGCAATTTTGACGTATTAAATGATATGATTAAATTTTCAAAAAAATAGACGTGGAAATACAACATAATTCCCTCCAATATTTTTTGTTGCATCTTGGAGTTCATGTGGAAAATATGAGTTTTGAGGGGTTCAATTTAATAAATTAGTAAAAAAATGAATTTTCACCATCCTTTTTTACCAAAAGTGTTAACCATGCATGGATTCACACTACATTCAAGGAATCTTCTTCTACATACACATATTTTGTTGAAAAGCACATCCTCGAGATTCCTTTTGCATAGTATAGTAGAAACAAAATATTACACTATGGGAGGAGCCAGTGTTTTTTGCAAAAGTCTATAAACATGTCATAATATAGTTGAAATTCAACATAGTATAGAAAAAAATAGGTGTCATGAATTGTGTTTGACCTAATATACCATGGTTTTAGCTTTCCAAACATGTTGATTGAGATTTCAACACTCGGATTGGCTTCTTGAAATTCCTCAAACAATGCAACTCATGTCAGCTCCATAACATGCTTACAATGCTTAATGTTCAAATATTAACAAGGAAAGATGGAAATGACTAATTTTTCATGAAAGAGAGATTAGGGGTTTGGAACCCTAATTAGGGTTTTGGTGACCTAATTTTTTGATGACTTATAAAAGGAAGTCATAGGGTAAATTTTGACTAAGATTTTTGGCAGAGATGGACAGAGTTATCTTCATTGGATTACGGATAAATGCTACACAAATCAAGGGAAGGGCACATACTATTGGAATATATGGGGACACATTCTTGAGGAAGCAGAGAGGAAAAATATTCAAAGATTGAAGATATGTTTCTTCCATATAGTGTCATAGGTGATTCATTGAGATTATTCAAATACTTAAGAAAGAAGCAGCAGCAATAGAGCAGCAGTAGCATGAGCATCTGAAAGGGTGATGTGAGCAATTGTATGTCACACATGTGGATGAGGTGTGACTTCTATTGGCACTTGTGGGAGGATGAAATATCCTAGAGACATGAGGGTTATTTATCAGTTACTGAGGAGAGACCATTAGTTGGTGACCTATTGGCCATTAGAGGCCATTAGTTGGGACCTATTGTGAGTATAGATGATGTAACTATAACTATGTACAGAGCAAAAGTGCTGAGAAATAATTCCTCAAAGGTTAGGAAGAGAGTATAGCTTCCAGATCCTACCAAAGGTTGAGTTGAGATTTCCATCGTGTAGATTTGCTGCTTGGGGCACATTTTCCAAGAGAAACGGTTCTAGTTGCTACATATATAGGGATTTGGCCCTTCATGTTCATTGTTTTTATCTAACTCATTATGTACTTCTAATTTGATATCATATTTCCTCTAGGCTCAAGAAATAAGAAATCCCCTTTGTAGCTGGTTTTCCCAATTTGGGTTTCCAAGATAAGTTCTGAGTAATTTGTGTGATTGTTGGTTTATGAGTTGTATGTATGTTCATGTGCTGCAAATTCTAATTGAGATATAAGTGTTTCATCTAGAATTAGTGAATATTGTAGCTGTGTTGAATATATGAACTTCTCAGAGTGAGTGGATACCTATGAGAAATTTAATATGATATCAGTGCCTCATTAGAGGTCAAAGGAGGGAAATCACATTCATATATATGATACCACACTAGATACGTGTGAAGATTCAATGGTAGAGTCATATCTGTGGAGAGGGTGACCATATCTACAAGTTTTGAAGAGTAGGGTTCAAATTTGTGACTGTAGAGGTCAGATCCATCATATATTAGGTTTTGGATTCTAGATCTGGGATAGATCTAGTTGATATCTACAAGATAGATGCTATATCTACCTAGATATGAAGTGCAGTATTCAAATCTAGGTTGTTGGAGGTTAGATTTATCAGATCTAATAATGAATGAAGAGATATCTGATAGATATTTGAGATCCCAATGTGTAAAGGACATATTTGTGGTTTTGTTGTTCTTCATGAAAAAGGGGTCTCGGTAAATCATCATGGCAACAAAGATGAGAAACGAAGACAAGTAGTGTCTTCTCATTACTTTCCATTAATGCACTTATGTAGATATAGATGAGAAATCTACAGAAAAAAATTGACAAAAAATTGTCCTTGATATCTAGTCAATCATCAAGTGCATCTACTATCGGTATTTGGTATATTGACAACATGGCCTCCAGTCACATGAATGGTATTAGAGAGTACTTTACATATCTGACTGAAACATGGTTAGATATAGAAGTAGTACTAGGAGGTAACACCTCGGTCAACGATGTTGGACAAGGAACTATTTCTTTTCAAAGGGATTATGGAGAATCCATGAAGCTAAAGGATGTCTTTTACGTCCTTGGCTTAAAGAAAAAATTGGTGTTATTTTATACTATATAGGATAGCATATTTTGGGTGATGTTTCAAGATGGACATGTTCTCATGCATCCTAAGGGATCCAGCATAACTTCAACAATGAAGATTGGTGTTCGAAGTGAGAAACTATACAGGCTAAGTTTTCAACTTCATCATGCTCTAGATCATGATAGTAGCAATGATTGTGATGAGTTATGTGAGTTGTGGCACAAAAATATGTCCCACCTACATCATCCAGGATTGAGTATTTTGAGGGATATTGTGACAAGTGTGCCATATTTTAACACATAGCAAAATGAAGTGTGCAAAGGGTGTTCTCTTGGTGAGTATTTAAAGACTACTTTCTCTAGTAGACTACTTTCCATAGTTGGTGCAGCAAGATATATGTTTTATGGTCAGAGATTTCCTTTCTTTCTCTAGGAAGAGGCATGTAACGTAATTGTGTATATTCAAAACATGAGTCCCCATAAAGTTTTGGAAAGTAAGTCTCCTAAAGAAGCTTACTCGGGGAAGCATCCTGAAGTAGGGAACTTCAGGATATTTGGGTGTCTTACCTACTCTCATGTTCTTTCTGAGAAAAGTGTTGGTGAAGCCCACCAACAAAGCTTCATCGATAGGGGTTCCCACTCTGTCGAAGCCCTATAGTGCAACCTCTGTGATCACTAGTCCAGATAGGTTTCACCCTACCCAACAATGTCTGCAGAGCAAACGAGGTCTCACTCAAGGCGTTCAAGGGAGAGCTATCAAAACCAAGTTTCCGACAGTGGGAAAGGAGGATATGGGGATCCGATAGAGGGACACCATAACTTATGCAATCATCACATCCTCACACAGTATCACAATATCGTAGCATTATTTAGGGAACATTATTACTCACATCCCATCAAACAGTTACATGAACATAGATTGCATCGACATAAAAGAAATAAATCACATCAATATAGTAGAAAGAGACTTAATCACATCCATATTATGCCATTGTAACAAAACAGAGTCCCAGCTTCATAACAGATCTATAACAACAGACAAGAATTGAGCCATACTCATCGCATCATATTAACCTTGCACAAATGTACCACATTACACATTTATTCTCCAAAATTGGAGACTGCATACATCAGGAAGAGCGCGGATAAATCATAGTTAAGACAGAAAATTCTCCATAAAATAGATCGCACCAAATCTTATTGCATACAATCATGCCTAGATATCCTCAAAAATAAACCTATAAATAGGCTTACACCTTTACATTAAGGGTCCACTACTAACTGACTTCTAACCACTACTTACCTATTGCAACAAAACTTGGTCAAAATATACATAAAATATTCAAAAAGTGGTTATTCTTCTGCTTATCGCATCAATCTTCCCTTGCACGATACCATGTGAGCTTGTACAGCAGCCACAATGTTGTGAAACTCACTTACTCCAAATCCCTTGTCAATAGGACCCCAACACAGTTTTGTGGCTTGCCCTCAAGCCACTTCAAGTTGACAGGGTGTGTTCCAAAGTCTTATCCTTAAAATCTTCAAATTGTTGCACAATTTCATGAACCTGAAGCTGGAATTTACTGGTGATACTCTGACAACTAGTCAAAGTTTGTTGGACGGGGTGTTCCTCACTAGCCTTGATGTCAACCGTTTTTTTATTCTTTTGAACGGCCTAGAGCATGGTGACGGCCTTAACGGCCAACTGGCCACTGATTTCTTGGAATTTGTCAAGTTGCTCATGGCACTTTTGTTGGCGTTCTTGTGCACAAGCAACACGCTGCTGGATATCCTTCAGTTCTGTGGCCTAGGTGATCTGCACCATCAGCGACATGGCCTTCAGCGACGTCTTTAGGGTTGTTAGTTGTCCCTCTACCTCTTGCACCTACACAGTCAGTTGATCAAGTTGCTCATCCTGAACAATACTTTTCCAAAACTGTACGGTTTTTTCCATAACAGTTTTAGCCTCTTGCTACATGGTGTCGAATTGAGTGACAATTTCTTCAATGGAGGTCTTGTGCTCCGCAACCTGCTCCGATGGTGTTGTGGGTTGTACCTGGGCCTGGAGCAGGAAGTTAATATCCTGAAGTTGAACCAGATTTTTCCCCAATCGCTTGGCCTTTTCAAACTAGGGTGAGCCCTATGGTGTTTTCAAAAATGTTTTGGCAGGCATCAGAAATAGCCTCCTCAACTTCGCTGCACTGGGCACACAACTGCGCCTACTCAACAATCAAGTGGTCTTGCGCCTTCTTGAGGTTGGTAATCTCTTCAGTAGCCTGTCACTGCAACTTAGCCTGTGTCACCTTCAATTAGTTGATTTCTCGTAAATTTTCCTCTGTCAACTGCACACGCACCTAGTGCAACTCCTCTACTTCCTTCTATAGCTTCTCAGTGGTATTCTGGGACTAGACATAGCCCTCAGTCAAATATTTTTTCTGTGTCGCCAATTCCAATGTAGTGCCATGCTGCAACTCAACCAACTCTATAGATGACAGTTTGTTTAGATCCAAATTCATGCTCTAGATTGGGTGCAACTGCTGGTGAACTTCTTCATTGCCGGCATCGATTGCAGTCAGGGGAACTTGCACATTCCTAGCCCGGGGCTCAGTGTTGATCGAAGGGTTGTCCTGTAGTAGAGCTCTTGCAAATGTTTGTTTGGAAATAATACCAAAAATGGACTCTAGTCTATCTCTTACCACACCAAATTCTTCATGGTTTGATTCGCGGATCACTGTAGTCGTATCTATAGATGAATCCTTGATAGCTTTGAAAAGATGATGCAGTTGGTCTTCCATCCCCGATTTGGTACCACTGCCTGCCTCATACTCCTGACACCATTTGGTGCGAGTCTCCTCCCGCATATGTTGTGCTGCATCTTCAGGATCCTTCGATGACTCATTGTCGGAGTCATGGGTGCTCAATTCCTATGAGTCAGGTTCTTTAGGGACATTCGAGGGCAGCTCTGTAGCTAACTCTTCCTAACTCATTGGGATGCACCGATCCCTTGGCTAGTCTTGCACAATAGTATCCAAATATTCCATGGTGACTTTATAGGGAAATGGTAGCCACTTCCAATTAGGGTCCCTCCTGGCCTGAATATGAATGGAGTGGGGTCCAATAGAAAACGAAAGGATCCACTAATACTTGGCCACGGCATAGGGAGAAACTCTAGGAAAGGAAACAGCGGCAACTTGTAGCACTTCCCAATAGACCTAGAAATGAATGCCATAGTCTGCTTATCGACTAGGCTCTTTGACCCACCATAGGTTCTCATAGCAGGAACCGCGGTGACCCTTGAATGCCTCAACCACCATTGATTGGTAATCTTTAGGTTCCATCCAAGCAACGAGAGCAATAAGAATCAATAACCAACTATAGGAAAAGGGCCGCTCGGTCTGAGCAGTAAGCTCATATTCAAGCAACTGATTTAACAAAAAATAGAGACAAATTCATTTGTACCCCCTCAGCACATTTATGGGCACAGGAAACAACACCCGAATTGCATTGGACTGGTCGATTGCCACGTAAAACCTTGCTGGACAAAATTCTTGCACCAATGCACACCGCCTGTGAGTTAATGTTGTCAATGCGATAAGAGTGACCATCCTATTGTAAACTGAAATGCTCCTTCAGTTGCTTGGCAATTTTCTTGTTCATATCTCTCCCGCGAATATACTGCGCTGGATCCTCCCTAGCCTTTGAAAAACCAGTAATGCTTGCAATCAAGTCGACTTTGATAGGGATCAGTGTATTCATCCAAAGTGTCCCTCCATGGAAACACGCCAATAGTTTCTTCACACACGCATGTGCTTCATTCAAATGGTTGAAATGGGGCATGGATGAGCCCTAACGACCCAGACTTGTCTATCCCACTGGCCCATGGTTTCAAAATTCATTGAATGGGGACACCAGGCACCATGGGGACAGATTCATATGGCTCATCCTGGACATATTTAAGTAGAAGCAGGTCATGATCGTTGAACTTGAGACTGATCAATGCAAGATGATATCAACTGAGCACGTCATCCCTTTCAGCAGCGTCGATAACTTGGGCGGGTACTTCTGATTCTTCGATAGCTATCGTGGCTTGGTTCCTGGATGTGTAGGAGCGACGTATCCCAAAATATCATGAACCAAGATACCCCGAGGTGCTGCAGCCTCAACAGATCCTGAGCTCGATTGCCCAGTCTGTGCAGTTCCTTCTCCCCACATTCTCACAGACGTGCGAGTTTGCCTCTTCTCTGGTGGTGTAGGACTGGGTCTCTGAGTCTATCGCTTCCACTTAGGAATGGACGATGAACCCACTGGCATACTCATGATTTATTCTTCCACATCTGTGGGCCAAACGGGGGACTCATACTCACTAGAAATTTCTATAGCGTTAAGGCCTCTCGACATCCCTTACCCCTCAAAACCTGCAAATACAATCAACAGCTCAAAATTCACTTCGCTCAACACTCTACACAAAATTCACCTTCTACTTATACTTGTGCAACTGAAGAATGCCATCCTATGCATATCATGCAGTGTTTTATAGCCATATCCAATCCAAATTCATCATTACCAAATCTAACTGCACCATTATTGCTAAATTAGATATTAGTGATATTATTCTTCTAACGGTCAGATCACCCATTAATGTGGGTCGCTTCAACAAGTGCCGCCAGCCAAGTGGTTTAACTACCTACATTTATTACATGATTTGACCACCCCACAGCCCTACGACTGTCACAAATAATCAACCGATTACCGCTAACAATTTTAACCTTGCTCATCCTCTTCCCCGAGGCTCGTCTTGCTATGATGAACTCAAATCTTCATTTTTTTTCAACACTTCATGTGGTGCGCATCGTCAGTCCCATTCTATAGGGATTCAACCGACTCTTGTTAATGAGCTTCAGCAACACTGCATCATCTAATTGTTGTATCTGAACTGCACCAACAGATATAATGGGCTAAACAAGATAGGGACCTAACCAGTGCATTTGTAACTTACCTGGATGCTTGATGAACTTATTGTCATATAACAGCACCAAATATCCTTTCACAAATTGTTTGTGCTTAATATGGTGATCATGCCATGCCTTCTGTCAATCCTTCACAACCTGTTGTTGGAAGCGTGCAATGAAACGATCTTCTTCAAGCTGAATCAATTGTGCAGCACATTCTTTTAATGCCTCTATGTCATCCATGCTCATCGTCATGGCAATACACAAGCTGGGAACAATGTACTCCATAGGCATGACTGACTCTTTCCCATAAACTAACTTAAATGGTGTCTGACCTATTAGTCTTTTGCAAGTAGTGCGATAGGCCCATAGAACTATAGGAATTTTTAAATCCCAGTTATTGCGGTTATCGTTACATACCTTGGTCAGTGATGTGTCGAAAAATTTTCTGAAGGCCTCAATAGTACCATTTTCCTATGGGTGGTATGGTGTACTCCTCTTATGTTGTATCTAGAGCTCCTCAGTTAGTGCTTTTATCGTTTGGTTGACAAAGTGACTACCCTGGTCACTCATTGAGATTCTAGGACACCCAAATCGTGTCACAATGTTCTCAAAAATAAACCGTGCTACTCTCGCAGCGGTACAATCAGCGGCTGGTGTAGCTTCCACCCACCAATTCAAGTATTTAGTTGCAGTAATAATATAGCGGGCACTAGTGCACTTACCTAGAAGATTGATAGGACCCACAAAGTCTACATCCCATTTATCAAATAGTTGTAGAGTCACCTATGGCACTAGTGGCATCTCATCCCTTCACAATGGTTTACCAACCCGCTGGAAGACATCACAACTCCTTGCATAGTCTGCGATATCATTATGCAATTTGGGCCACCATATCCTAGCATGCAACAATTTTTATGCAGTGGATAACCCTCCTATTGTCAAGGTGGGTAACCCTCCTATTGTCTAAGGGTTAAAGTCCCTGCAGTTCTGAGGCACTAGGGTTATTAGAATCTCCTAGAGAGGTCATCCCTAGTAGGGTTTAGTCAAGTTGAGAATTAGTATAAATAGAGATTTGGCCTCTCTATTTAACACACACTCATCCACACTCAGTTGTAGCGCATAGCTGAGGAATAAAAAGACACTGGGGCAAGGAAGAAAGAGGTTACTGTTGTCGGGAGATCATGTTATTGTTTTGGGGTTTTAATTTTGGTGTTGATTCTATCTCTGAGGAAGTTGCGGGGTTTTCTCCAATTATCATTTCCCTGAGGAAAAACACTGTGTTCATTGTCTCTTGTGTTTGATTGTTGTGCTTGTTGTTCTCTCAGTTAAAGATCCTAATGTTATGCTAGCTTAAGCTTAAAAATCTAACATGGTATGAGAGCTAACCTGAGAAGAAGACACTGTGCAGCTGTGGGAACTAGGGATTCCTATTTTTTGGATCTCTCTCCATATATTTTCAGCAAAAGTAGGGTGGAATAACTCTCCTCCCTAGGGCACATCTTTCTATCAAAGCAGAATCCAATTCTGAGGTTTTTCAGTTTTGGACTCGACACTACTGTCAATAATTAGGGCTTTTCACAGAAGAGAATTTTTTAGTGAGCCTAGGATTGGATTGATATCCTCCCCAAAATCAAAGTTAGGGATCAAATTCAAAGCATTTGGTTGGACAGAAATCCAGAAAAACAAAACCCTAATTTGCTCCTGAACCAGCACTGCAGGATTTCAGCTCCAAATCTAGATCTGACATCTTGACCTGGTAAGGTCTAAATCTTTTGTATTTCCATTTGAGGTTCTTAGTTAAGATGTCTCATCATACCAAGCTTGATGAAAAGCTTGAGGGAGCTGATAACTTCCGAGCCTGGAAGTATAGAATCTCCCTGGTCCTGGAAGAAAATGAGTTGGACTCCTATATCAGTAAGGAGGTTCCAGTTCCAGAGGGAGATGAGGCAAAGGCCTTACATAAGAAGAAGTTGGTTATGGAAAAGAGGATCATTGCTGATTCTATCAAGGATCACCTCATACCACAGGTTTCCTCCCTCAAGACACCTAAAGATATGCTTGATGCCCTAACCAAATTGTTTGAAGGGAAGAACATAAACCAGAAGATGACTCTGAGAAACCAACTAAAGAATGTGAAGATTCATAATGCAGAAACCATCCAGTCTTACTTCACTAGAGTTTCTCAAATCAAAGAACAACTAGAAGCAGTAGATGAAGAAGTGGAGAATGCTGATATTTTAATGACCACCTTAAATGGTCTCCCTAGGACATGGGACTCTTTCATTCAAGGTATCTATGCCAGAAAGAATTTAGTCAAGTTCAGCAGTCTCTAGGAAGAATGCTCACAAGAAGAAGCTCGAATAGCAGCTCGAGAAGAAAAGATGGGAAGTGAAGATCAAGCTCTCATAGCTCAATCCAAGAAACCTAGAAGGGACCATCATCATCATCATTCTAAAGGTAAGCACTCCTCCCACAAGAAATCTCAACTAAGATGTTATACTTGTGATGAAATAGGGAACTTTGCAAGAGATTGTCCCAAAAGAAAAAGGAAATCTCACAAGAAGAAAAAACAACAAGAGAAGACATCATGCACATGCTGCAGAGTATGATGAACCTTCCACAAAGAAGACCAAATATGAAAGTGAATATTCTTCAAGCAAGGAAGAATATGTTTTGATTTATGCTCTCATGGGAAACATTACTCATGGAAGCAATGATTGGCTCATAGACAGTGGAGCTTCCAAGCATATGACAGGATTCAAGGAATCCTTTGTGATACTATCAGAACATGAATGACCTCACAAGTTGAAGCTCGGAGATGAATACCAATATCAAATAAAAGGTAGTGGGGAATCCTCCTATAAGCTAGACTCTAGAAAGTCTATGACAATGAAGGAAGTATTGTTTGTACCAGGACTAAAGAAGAACCTTCTCTCCATATCTACATTAGATGCAAAAGGCATGAGGGTTGCATTTATAGATGGTCAAGTAATCATGTGGCCAAAATGAAAGACTATCGATGATGCAGTAGTGATTAGAGAACAAGAAGGAGGATTGTACAAATTAAAGGGCCATCCAGAACAAGCAGCTATCCATGACATATTAGAGCCAAATGCACTTTGGCATAGAAAGCTTGCACATGTGCATTGCATAGCACTACCACTTGCAAAAAAAGCTGTTGAAGGTCTTCCATAAATTCAAGCAAAACATGACGGGGTCTACAAAGGATGTGTGAAAGGAAAGAATACAAAGAAGACATTAGGAAGTAGCGAGAGCAAGGCAAAAGGAATCTTGGAAATCATCCACTCCGATGTATGCGGTCCAATGTCATCAAGTTCTATAAATGGGTATGTATACTATGTTTATTTTATTGATGATTTTTCTAGGAAGACATGGATTTACTTCATGAAGAACAAAGATGAAGTATTCAACAAGTTCAAGGAATTCAAAGCCTTGATCGAGAACCACACTGAAAAGAAGATCAAGACCTTTCGATTAGATAATGGCAGAGAATTCACATCAAATGAATTCAAAGAGTTATGCAAAGACTCAGGGATTAAGAGGGAGTTGTCCACTCCTTATAATCCACAACAGAATGGGATTGCAGAACAGAAGAATAGAACTATCATGGAAGCTGCAAGAGCTATGCTTCATGATCAAGATCTTCCTATGCATCTTTGGGCAGAAGCTGCCAGAACAGCAATGTATGTACAGAACCATACTCCGCATAGAGTACTCGAGAACAAGACTCTTGAAGAAGTCTTCTCCAGAAACAAACCAGAAGTCAACCATCTCAAAATATTTGGCTATCCTGTGTACATACACATTCTAAAAGAGAAGAGAACAAAACTAGATCCTTCAGGAAATAAGGGTATATTTGTGGGATACTTTGAAAGCTCTAAGACTTACATAATATATTTCCTAGGATTCAAGAATATTGACATCAGTAGGGATGTGACATTTGATGAAGATATAGCTTACAAAAAATTCAAAAAGAAACCTACTAAAGAACCTGAAGAAGCAGAAGCACCCAGAATTCATGACACAACCATGAATGAAGAAAATAAAGAAGCAGATCGAGAATTTGAAGAACCACAAATACCTGTAGATCCACCTCAGGAGAAGAATCCTCACAAGAGGAAACTTGCTTGGGTACGAGAAATTATCCAAGGTGCAGAAAGAAATGGGCCTCCAGAAGAGAATCACAGAGAAAGGAAGAGGACCAGATCCTGCTCCAGGTATGTAGCTCTGCTATGTGATTTCATCGATAAAGAACCTTCCAATTATGAAGAAGAGGTAGAATGGAGAGAATGGAAGGATGCTATGATCAAAGAGTATCAATCAATCATGAAAAATGATGTTTAGGATGCTGTCCCAAGACCACAAGGGAAGTCAGTTGTAACTTCCAAATGGATCTACAAGATCAAGCATGCTGCAGACGGTAACATAGAAAAATACAAGGCAAGATTCGTGGCTCGTGGTTTCTCACAGAAAGAAGGAATAGACTATGAAGAAACCTTTGCACCTGTAGCCAAATACACTTCCATCAGATTAGTACTTTCTCTAGATGCAGTGATAAAATGGAAGATACACCATATGGATGTCAAGACTGCTTTCTTGAATAGTGTAGTGGAAGAGGAAGTGTACGTAGAGTAGCCACTCAGTTTTGAGACACATGACAGGGAGTCTCGTGTGTGTATATTGAAGAAAGCCCTGTACAATTTGAAACAAGAACCCATGACATGGTAAGATAGAAATGACAGCTTTCTATCTAGTTTGGGCTTTACCGAGAGTAAAGTAGATTTTAACCATTACTACAAGGTTGAAGATGGAAACCCAGTGATGCTCCTACTATATGTAGATGATCTGTTTGTAACAGGTATGGATGGGTTGATTGTTGATACAAAGAGAAATCTTGCTGCTGAGTTCGAAATGAAGGACTTGGGAATGATGCATTATTTTCTAGGCATAGAGGTGTGGCAGAATGCGGATGGAATATCCCTCGAACAAGGGAAATATGCAATAGAGATCTTGAAGAGGTTTGGGATGATGGATTGCAAGGCTATGGCCACACCTATGGCATCGAACCTGAATATATTGAGTGATGCTTCATCAGAAGTGGTTGGTGCTATGACGTATTGTCAGATGATTGGGTCCTTGATGTATCTAATGAACATGAGACCAGACATTTGCTTTTTCTGTGAACACCTTGAGCCAGATCCTGACAGATCCGAGACATGTTCACTTGATTGTTGCAAAGCATATTCTGAGGTACCTGAGGAGTACAATTGATTATGGGCTCAAGTATGAGGTGAGTCAGAAGATTAACCTCAAGGTTTATGTTGATTCAGATTGGGCAGGAAGTGCTATCGATAGGAAGAGCACTTCAGGGTGTTGCTTCAGTATGGGATCAGGTGTGATCTCTTGGTTTAGCAGGAAACAATACTCTGTGGCACTGAGTACAACTGAAGCAGAGTATGTCGCAGCTTGTTCAGCTAGTTGTGAGGCAGTATGGCTAAGGAAGCTACTGTCTGATTTATTTGATCTCCAGTTGGATGCTACTTGTATATATTGTGACAACCAGAGTTGTGTGAAATTTTCAGAGAATCAAGTGTTCCATGAAAAGTCGAAGCATATCGAGATCAAGTATCATTATATCACGGATATGGTGTAGAGGGGATCAATGAAGCTCCAGTATGTTGCGATGGAGGAACAGATAGCTGATGTGTTGATGAAGCCATTGGCTAGGGTGAAGTTCGATTACTTCAAGAAGAAGCTTGTTGTTCTCCAAATCGAGGTTTCCTCCAAGGGGAAATGATGAGACCCAAAGCCATTCTGACATGTTGAGAGGATTAAGTTCCTTCCATGGTCAGATGTAAGGGCTGATCCATTCTATCATGGTGAGAGGTTTGGTTCCTTCCATGTCAAATATGAGTGCTAAGCCATTTTGATATGACTGTAGGATTGGGTCCTACATGATCAGATGTAAGGGTTGTTGCCATTCTTATAATGGAGGTTCTTGGTCAGTTACCAAGAATACTTGGTCTAGGACTGAGGTCCTTTCTAAAACGATTGTAAGATGTGGTATTACATGATCAAATGTGAGTGCATGGCCATTCTGATGTGATTGAGGGAATGGTTCCCACTTGATAAGATATAAGGGTTGATGTCATTCTTTGGGAGAATGGAGGCACCTGGTCAGTTACCAGGTAGCTCAGTCTAGGACTGGGGGGGATCCTGATATGACTATAGGATTGGTTCCTACAAGATTAGATGTGAGTGCATGCCATTCTGATGAGTAGGTCAGATATAAGTGCTGAGGCATTCTGATGAGTAGGTCAGATATAAGGGTTGATGCCATTCTCTAGGAGAATGGAGGCACCTAGTCAATTGCGAGGTAGCTCAGCCTAGGACTGGGGGCCATTCTGATGTGACTATAGGATTGGTTCCTACAATATCAGATGTGAGTTCATGCCATTCTGACGAGTAGGCCAGATATAAGTGTTGGGCCATTATAATGAGTAGGTTAGATGTAAGGGTTGGGGCCTTTCTGACATGAGAGAGGATGAGGTTCCTTCCATGGTCAGATGTAAGGGTTGGGCCATTCTGACATGGTGAGGGGATTAGGTTCCTCTCATGGTCAAATGTGAGTGCTGGGCATGCCTTTCTAACGAGTTAAGGTCAGAAGTAAGTGTTGGATGGGCCATTCTAACTAAGCGTCAAATATAAGCGCTGAGAAAGACCTACATGGAGGCTAGGCCTACACACAGCATGAAAAAGGGATAGCTCTGTAGAACTTCCTATGATGACAAGAATCATGAGATAGCACTCGTGGTATTGATCCAGATCAAGAGAGGATCTAGATCCAGTGATGATTCAGCAATGATGATCCAGATCCAGTGATACGAAGTTGAAAACAATTTTTTCCCTTGGATACTTATCATTTCACTGGTTTTAAGAGGTGAACTTAAATAAACACATCTTTAAGGCTATTTTTCACCAAGTTTGACATAGTGGCTACTAGAGGAGTTGGAACCAGGAACAGACCTACTTCACCATTGCAGTTGGGTGTTATAGACCCTGAACAAATATTAAAGACAGCAAGGAAATTAGAAGGTCTCAATCTTTACCAGCCCTGTGTGACCCTGACCAGTTGGGTAGTTCATCACATTCAGCTTTTCTAAGAAAAGAAGAAGAAACCTCACCGTGGTTAAAGCCTATTATTCCTTATAGCAATTTCCAAGTTTTTACTAATCCTCAATCCTTCAGAAAAGCCAAAACTGCCTCTCCTAGTAAGATACCTCTCTTTCAGCTGAAATTAGGTAAAAATCCCTTTCAGTAAAGTTCCAGTCAAACCTCTTCATCACCAAAGTCAGTCAGTCCAAAAATGGCAGCCCAAAATCAGCCCATTGACATGATGGACCAGATGGTTGCAGCCAGATATGCACCATTGGTCTTGCCTCAGCCTTTAAATGCACTGCCTGGGGGTGACTACCAAAAATATCTTCCTAGGTTTAATGGACAGGGGGAAACCATGGCTGAAGAACACTAGGAAGCTTTCCTTAGTTATGCTGATAATCAAAACATCGAGGCCAAGGATGTATGGATGAGAATGTTCATGCAGAGCCTTGATGGAGATGATAGGAAATGGTTCAGGGAGTTTCCTGCTAACTCTATCACTATCATTGAAGAACTTCGTGATCTCTTCATGAGAGAATGGGGGGACACTAAAGACCATACATACTACATAACTGAGTTTGGATCTCTTAGGAGGAAAAAGGATGAGACTGTTGCAGATTTTTCGAAGAGATTTAACAAAATGTATAGTAGAATTCCCGCAGAGATAAAGCCTACAAAAACATCTGCCAAACTTACATATGCAAATGATTTTGATCACAAATTTTCCTTATTACTGAGAGAAAGGAGACCCATCTCTTTACTGAATATGTAGGATGTAGCATTGGAGGTAGAATCTAACATGCTGGCTTCAAATAGATTAAAGAAAGAAATAGCTCAGTAGCTTTATGACAGAAAAGGAAAGAAGGAAGTAGCCCCAGGAAGTTCTGTTGAAGGGAAAATTGATGAAATGGCTAAGTTGGTGAATATTCTGACAGCAAAGTTGAACAAATTAGAGCTCGAGAAAAATTCCAGCAAGCCTGCTCCAAAAGGTGAACGAAATCCTAATAATCAGAACTAGTTCAGAAGGCAATTCGCTCCCCATTTCATGCCTAGAGAATGCAGGAATAATGATATTCAGCGGGAAAGAAGAGAGAATGAGGACCAAAGAGTGCCACCACCTCTTCAGAACAATGTTGCTAATGAAGAAAAGGTTGATGATGAAGTAATATTTGAAGATACTGACCAAGATATGAACCATTTTGGAGAAATATTGTTTGGGGGTTTTGTCACTGAAGAGGAGTTTCTAAATGCAAAATGCTATGATGCTGATATGTTCAAAACAGAAGACGATTTGGGTCTGAAGATGACTGTTGTAACTGCTGATGTCAGTCAAAATGAACTCAAGAATACTGTAAATCTGTGGTCAGGTCCAAAACAGGTGGTACAAGCCCCGAAGAAGAAGGCAGCTATCCCTGCAACAGGCATCTGATCCTGTGACAGAGAAAAAACAAGTTTCAGAAAAACAAAAGAAGAACACATAGGTTGAAGAGGTGAGTAAAACTATTCAAAATTTCAGCCAGGAAAATGAATTAGGCAAGTTAAATATTCCTGTACCTTTAACTGAATTGATAAAGAATCCTTCATATAAAGAATCAGTCCTTAAATTGCTTAATTCAACAAGCAATCAGCCTATTTCAGACACAGTAAATTTGCAAGAAGAAAATCCCAGGATTTTTATTGGATCAGCCTTAGCTGAAAAGACTGAAAATGAAGCAGGTGCTTCACCTCCATTCTATATCACCCTGACAGACCATGAACAGATGATACACAATTGTTTGTTAGATTCGGGAGCATCCCACAATTTAATGCCAAAGGCTGTTATGGAGGCTTTAGGGATAAGTATTACCAAACCCTATCATGATTTATATGCATTTGATTCTAGAGCTGTGAAGTGTTTAGGGGTAATAAAGGACATGGTTGTCAGTTTGGCTCAGTTACCTATGAAAAGTGTCATCATGGATGTAGTGGTAGCTGATATTACCTCTAAATTTGGGCTACTTCTTTCTAGGTCTTGGGCAAAGAAGGTTGGTGGGACCTTACAAATGGATTTATCATATGCTACTATTCCTGTATTTCGAGGAGAAAATACAAGGTTGTATAGAGAGCTTCAGTTTTCCTATATTGTAACATATGACAAGAACCCTACCAATCATCCACTATATGCTGTTGACAAAGACCTGGGAACTTGCATGTTACATTTCAGTGATGAAGACGATACAGCTGGTTTGTTACAGGTTGAAAAAGAACAGCCAGTAAAATGCAGCAGAGAACAGGAGGATGAGTTGTGGCAATTATACTTTGATGGTTCCTCTTGTAAAGAAGGTGCAGGTGCAGGGGTTCTTCTCATATCCCCTGGAGGTGAAACAGTAAAGCTAATGTATAAATTGGAGTTTATTGCTACAAACAATACTACTGAATATGAAGCTTTGTTGTTAGGATTAAAAGCTGCTAAAGATTTGGGCATTCAGCAGATTGCTGCATTTGGCGACTCCGAATTAGTTGTTCAGCAGGTGAAGAGAAACTATCAAGTGAAGCAGGGTTTGCTTAAAATATATTGAAATGAGGTATGGGACATGCTTGAAAATTATTTTGTAGCTTTTAACATTACCCATATTCCAAGAGACCATAATCAGACTGTAGATTCATTAGCCTTGGCTACCACACACTTTAGAATCCCCAAGACCACTCAGTTGAGATATCCCATTGAGGTGAGGTACAGACCATCTGTACCTGATAATGTAAAGCAGTTGAGAGTGTTTGAAGATGACATTGAGATTAAAAGGTTTTTAGAGCTCACACATGATTTTTCTAATTCCATGATTGATCAAAAGGAAGATGAAGGGGATGAAGAGGTGGAAGAGATTGTTGAAAATGAAATAGCTGGACACAAAATTATTGAATTAAAGAGCAATTTCATCCCAAAAGGTTTGGTACCTTTGGAAAGGATTTTTTCGAAGGATCATACATTCTTAAAACCTTTTGTATAGTCCTCGGAAGAGAATGTGGTAGACTGTAACATTGGCACAGCAGAACATCCTAGAATGGTCAAAATTTCTAAAGCACTTACAGCTGAACAAAGAAACAGGTATATTAAACTGCTAAAAGAGGCATGTAGATGTTTTTGCATGGTATTATGAGGAATTGAGAACTTATGACACAGGAATCATACAGCATAAAGTCCCTTTAAAACCAAATGTCAAGCCTTTTCATCAGAAATTAAGGAGGATTAATCCAGCCTTATTTCCTGTTATTGAAAAAGAAGTGAAGAAGCTGTTGGATGCCAGGATCATAGTGCCTCTCAGGTATTCTTCATGGGTGGCTAATCTGGTTCCTATTAGGAAAAATAATGGAGAAATCAGGTTGTGTGTTGACTTCAGAAATTTGAACAGATCTTCATTAAACGATAATTATCCTCTGCCTAAAATTGAGCAAATATTGCAGAAAGTAGTTGGGGCACAAAGGATCTCTATGGTTGATGGTTTCTCGGGGTACAATCAGATTTCTATGCATCCTGATGATAAGGAGAAGACAGATTTCACTACTCCTTGGGGAACTTTCATGTATGATAAGATGCCCTTTGGTTTAATGAATGCTAGAGCCACTTTCCAGAGGGCTGTGGATATTGCCTTTGTCGGAGAAAAGGACAAGTTTGTGGTAATCTACTTGGATGATATTACTGTTTTCTCACAGTCAGATGATGAACATTTAAAGCATTTGAAGAAAACTTTCCTGAAATGTAGAAAATTTGGCTTGTCCTTGAATCCAAAGAAGTCACACTTTGTTGTACAGGAAGGTAAACTGCTTGGTCATTTAGTGTCTGCTGATGGCATAAGAATTGATCCTAAAAGGGTAAAGGCTATATTGAAGATAAGTTTACCGAGGAGTAAAAATGATGTCCAATCATTCATTGGTAAAATCAATTTTCTGCATTGGTTTATACCAAACTTTGTTGAGACTATCAAACAGATCACAGTCATGCTAAAAAAAGATCAGGAAGTAAAGTGGACCACTGAGGAAAAGAATGCATTTGAGAAGATCAAAATGGAACTTACTGAAGCTCCTGTATTAGTAAGCCCATATTTCACCAGAGAATTTCTTACATTCTCATTTGCATCAGAGGATACAATAGCAGTTGTTCTATTGCAGAAGAATAAGGAAGGACTGGAGCAGCCTATTGCATTCTTCAGCAAAACTCTCAGGGATTCTGAACTGAAATACAGTATCTTAGAAAAACAGGCCTATGCTCTGGTAAAAGCTTTAAAAATTTTCAGAATCTATGTTCTGCATTCTAAAGTTATTTCATTTGTGCCTAATGTTGCTATTAAAGATGTCTTAACACAGCCTGATAGTGAAGGGAAAAGAGGCAGGTGGATTGCTAAAATCATGGAGTATGATGTAGATATCAGACCTACCAAACTAGTCAAGGGACAAGGTTTAGCCAAACTGCTGGCTGAATCAAATTGTCAAGCTCTAGGATTGCATGTCATGGCTGAAGAGTTAGCTCAGGAAGAAGATCAAGCAAGCTTAGAAAAAGAGAAGATCATGGACTATTATTCAGCATCCACATGGTATGCAGACATAGTGTATTTTCTGTTGTTTCTGCAATGTCCTGAGCATTTAGATAGGAAAGCTACTATATCTTTAAAGCTTAAAGCTACTAAGTATTGTCTAGTAGAAGAGCAGTTATTCTGGAAGGACCCAGGTGGTATTCTACTCAGATGCTTGGATAAATCCGAAATTGGAGTGATTTATGAATCTCATGAGGGTGCTTGTGGAGGCCACAAGTACTGGAAGACAACAGCATACAGGATTTTAAGAGCTAGATATTATTGGCCCTCTTTGTTTGCAGATGTTTATCAGTAGGTAAGAGCTTGTATCCCTTGTCAGAAGTTTGTTGGAAAACAAAAATTGTTGTCATTACCCCTAAAACCTATTGCAGGAGATGCTCCTTTCCAGCAATGGGGTCTGTATTTTATTAGAGAAATAAATCCAGCTTCCTCAGGACAACATCATTGGATTCTAACTGCAACAGACTTCTTTACCAAATGGGTGGAAGCCATCCCTACTAGGAATACCACAAACAAGGTAATCATGGAATTTATTGAGGAGAATATCCTTAGTAGGTTTGGCTGTCCTCAGAAATTAGTCATTAGAGGAAATTTGGGGTCTAAAATGGGCCTTATAAGAAAACGTGCCAAAATAAGTTTTTGTGAGTTGGAATTCAAGAACCAATAGAATTTCAATAAAATAAGTCAACCATAATGGTTGAATTTACATATTTGTCATTAAAAAAAACTACTTCTTTTGTTCGTATTTTCGACATATCTCATTGTGTTTTTACTCAAATTTCGATCGGGAGAGCTCGTTGGATGCAGAATTTGATTCCGCATCCAACTAGTGCCAACACTGCATACTTTTGACGGACCCCACTACCCCAAAAACAAGAAATACCTGAAAAAACGTGATGATGATGTCATCATCACGTTTTTTCGGGTATTTCTTATTTTTGGGGTAGCGGGGTCCATCAAAAGTATGCAGTGTGGGAACTCGTTGGATGCGGAATCAAATTACGCATCCAATGAGCTCTCTCGATCGAAATTTGAGTAAAAACACAGGGAGATATGTCGAAAATACGAACACAAAAAGTAGTTTTTTTCTTTCTTCCTCCAAAATTAATCAATATTATTTTATTATTTTAACTATTATTTTATTATTTTAACTATTATTTTATTATTTTCCTTAGGAGGCCCATTTTAGACCCCAAAATTCCTCTAATGAACAGATAAAGCAAAGGCTTTCAAGTCCAAGGCAATGGAAGCCTTTTGTGAAAAGAATGGTATCTTGCTGAAGCACTCAACTCCTTACTATCCCCAGGTTAATGGTTTGGTTGAATCCTCTAATAAAAAAATCATCCAGAGTATCAAAAAATTGCTCAAGCATAACAAGAGATCATGGGATTCAATGTTGAAATATGCATTGTGGGCTGATAGGATAATAGTCGAACAAGCAATTGGAACTTCTCCTTTCCAGTTTAGTGTATGGTACTAATGCAGTTTTTCCTATTCAATTGGGAATCCCAATGACGAAGTTTCTTCAGAATTCCCAAGAAGAGCCAAATGATATGCAGAGAAGGATTTATGAAATGATAGGGTTGCAGCAGAATAGGGAAAAGGTGGAAGAAAGGGCATAGTTGTACAGATTGAAGATCAAGAGTAGATTTGACAGGAAAATCAAAGATAGCACTTTCTCAGTTGGTGATATGGTTTTGACGTGGGATGCCAGGAAAGAGCAAAAAGGGAAACATGGTAAATTTGACAACCTCTAGTTTGGCCCTTTCCTAGTGTCTAAGATTTTGGAGAATAACACTTTTGTCCTGCAGTCTTTAGAGGGTGAGGAATTGTCAAGTCCTGTCAATGGACGATTCCTCAAGCATTTTTATAGTCTTTGAGGAGATTTTCACTTTTCATTGTATATACCGGTGTGAGTGAAGCATAATAAAGAATCCATAACCCAATGGAAATTTTGCAGACAAGTAGGTAGCAGAAAAGAAGGCACTGGTCTACAGGTTCTTGAAGCCTCACAGGGGGGACTTCATCCCGCAGCTGGAGCCAGATGTTACGTCATGAACTTGTTTTCTTCAATTTTATATTTTGATTGTGATTTTTATTTTTAAGTTTGCTCGTTTGCTTAAATTTTCTTATTTGTTTACTTTAGGAAATTTTTTGGTTTTAAATGAAATTTTAATTTTTGCTTTAGATTTTCATTATGGTTTGTTTCCTTAGGTTCTAAAGGGTTTTATAGGACATTATATGGATTAATTAGTTCACAAACAACACCATGATCAAAGTTTACCATAAAAACTTCATTCAAAATGGAATCAATGACTAAAACAGCGCCAAAATTGAATTTGAAATATTCTTGTAGCGTAACAAGTGAAATTTTACACTATGGCGCTACAAGAATATCGCGGGCGCCAAAATCGCCGGTTTTCAAGCCAAATTCTCTCATGATTTCAATTTCTCAATGACTAATCACATGTGTTAAGAGTTTTTGATACGTGTTCAACAGAAATAATCATCCAAACAGGTGTGCTTTAACATGTGAAGGAGAGTGTGGTGATCAACAGCTAAGGTTGGGAAAATGATGACAGATCGACAAACGAACCTAGATTGATGGAAAATAAGTTCTCCACATACTCATTTCGAAGCTAGAGGCGAAGTGGAACGGGGACAACCGCTAACCATTCGGAATTTGCAGTTATAGAGGAGATTTAGGGCTTTCTCAACGCACCAGCTGGAAGCAAATTAAAGACCTGAAGACACTTGGATAGTTAATTTTGACGGTCAGATAGTTCAAGGATCGATTTTAAATGTCTATAGCAGGTCAGAAATGAGATATTCCGCGTAAACTCAGTCATGGCAGCTAAATTTGGTATTTTTCCATTAAAACTTCTTTTGTCAAAATTGATTGGGGAAAACATAAATTTATGCTTTTAACGAAATCCTTTCAAAGAGATATCAATCTAAGAGGTTTTTGGATCCTGTGGCAAGTGAAAAGTTGAAAGGTAGCAATTGCATTGAACAATTACCCTCTCAAAACTTGAAAATATGGTAGGGTGAAGATCTATACAGTTTGTGGTGACCAGGGTTTCACAGATTTGTTTGTTACCTGTAAACAATGTAATGAATGAGCTGAGCATGTGAATTGCATGAAGACCTAGTCTGATTAGGTGCTAGAAGCTGACTAGTTTTGGTGCTAAATGCAAATTGGAGCAAAAAGTGAGCAGACATAAGATTGCTCGGATATATTTCCATCCACTAGATAAACAATCACAAGTTGATCTAAGAAGCAGGCATTTGAGAGCACTAATGCAAAAAAAAAATTGAAAAGAGATAGCTCATAAGTGGCATTAAAGGAAGTCAAGGGTACTATTTGTGCATAACCATAACACACAGATGTTTTCATACATCCTAGAGAGGGTCTAGCATCAAAATGAATATCTGAGATAATAGTTAATTTCAGCAGCAGTTTTATTGAAGAGTGTGTGGCACTCTGTTGACCTAAATTACTCAAGCTTGGTGTAAAACTTGTCATGCATTGAAAACAAAAACAGACTGTTAAAAAAACCAAGAGAAAACAGTCAAGAAGAATTGAAGAAATCTAACTATCAAGACTCTAGAAGTTTGAGGGAAAAAAGGAGCTATTAGGTCATTAACAGGGCTTTAAAATTACACAGGATTCAGCCATTGAAAATAAATGGGAAAAAGTGCCAAGACCAACAGGGCTGATCCCATTGAGCTGAAATGGATTGACCAATTTCCAGGTTGTGCAGAGCTTTTTCAGAATGCTGGTTGGTTGGATTTCTTCAAGAAGATTGATGGCTACAACACCGAGGTCTCTTATAAATTTTCCCAATGCTATAAACAGGACATGGTAGTATTTGATACTCTAAAGTTTAAGTTGACTGTGGAGCTAGTTGCTGAAGCTATAGGAGTCAGAAATGAAGGAGAAATGTGGTTCAAAAAGTTGCCTTTCATATTTAATGCCCAAAGGTACGTTTTACCTGGCATTACTCCAGACTGGAGCAAAGGAGTATTAATCTAGAATTTCAGAGATGAATGGGTGGAGCCCATCAAAGTCTTACAAAGTTACATCACCTGTGAAAGGATATATGCTTTTGTATACAAGTATCATTTCAGGTTCTTACAGCACCTTGTTGGTGAATCCAGGATGAGTCTTCCTTTCTTCTTGTTTAAAAGTTTGCAGAAGATGTCAATCAGGGTCAAGGAGCATCAGGATCACACTACACAATCCATTTTCCATCATGGTTTGATCAAATTGATTATCAACACTGCTCTACAAAGAGAAGGGAAGACATGGGATTATTTTCTCTATTGGACTGGTTTTCAAATTAAGCAGGAAGAGAAGCAAACCAAAAAACATGTGGACAAGAGGCAAACCCTAATTAGAAAATTAGGGAAAAGAGTCAAGGTTGAAGACAAAAAGGATATTAAACTTGAAGAGGTGACAGAACCCTCGAAGGGAGATTATGAGCCTAAAAAATTTTCAACTGACAGTAAGGGCAAAGGTTTGTTGTTTACAAAAAAGGAAAGTCAACCTATGCAAGATAGGGCACCAACAGAAACTTTCATGGAGGAGAAAATTGTTGTCACAGAGAAGATTGCTATAAAGGAATAAAACATCCAGGTCCAGCAAAGAATCCCAATCACTATTTTATCTGAGGATGAAGGATATCTATTAGAAGAAGATGAACTCATTGTCAAAGCTAAAACTAGGGTTGGTACATGTACGGAATTTTCCAGTTTAGAAGATAAGACATTCAAACCTAAGAAAAAGAAGATCAAGGTTAAAGCTATGGAGTTTGCCACAGTTAAACATCAAGGTAAAAGTTTGAAGATGATGGGAGAGCTTGCCTCAACATGGAGACCCAAAACTAGGCCAAGAAACAAGTTGAGGTTGAATATGAAAAAGTTACTGAACCCTAGGTTAAATACAAAAGAGGTTACTGTGCTTGATGATGATTCTTCAGATGAAAAGATAGAATACAGCAGGGGTGAGTGCAAAGGAAAGAAAGCATTGAAGTCAGTAGAGGAGTCCAGCCTCACCGAAACCAAGCTATCTGCTGTATTTTTGGAATTAAGAGGTGAAATGTTGAAGCAACAACAGAAAAAGGAAATTGAAGTTTCTTATTCTGAAGACTAGCAGTTGATGGATGAAACTGCACCAACTGAAGCAGCTAATCAGGAAAACCCTATTGTTCATGGTGTGTCTTTAGAGCTATTACCAGAAGATGAAGATATCTTCAGAAAACTGAATATTCCATAGCTACCCAGTGAGATACAGGATACCACAACAGGGAAGGATTTTGACTCAGACAAGGAGAACCTGCAAAGAACCATCAAACAATACAGGCATCAAATGGATTACATGCAGGAAAATAATGATGGTCTGATCTTAGCAAATAAAAGACTTAGGGAGGATTTACAAGAAGTAAATGATCATTATCAAGAGCTTACTGCAGTCTCCAAGGAGGCCCTCAAAAGAAAGAGAAACTCAGATTTACAGTGTGCAGAATTGAAGCTGACTATCAAAAGCCTATAGCAGTAGAATGAAGAACTAACAAGAAGGTTAGCAGATATGGAAGCTGAGCAGAAGAGAGCCAGGAAGAAGGCCCAAGCTTTGGATGGAATAGCCTTACTAGCTGAAGCTGCTAAAGACCTTTGAGTTTTGTTAGTTAGTCAGTTACTTGTTATGTCTTTTGATAAATACTTTAGTTAGTCAGTTATTGGTTATGTTTTTGAAGAAATACTTTATTTTGTAAAATTATAATTTCACTTTATCCCATCAATGATTTGGCTGAAGGCAGTTAGGGTTTAGACCCTAACTGATTTTTTGAGAAATAGTATTTAGGTAGATGAAAAATAGAAGTAAGGGTTCAATTTTTGGCTAGCTTAAGGAGGTCTGTGACTTGTTTATGAGCTAAGTATCAAAACTCTCATGTGTATTTGATGAATAGAATTATGAGATATATGATCCTTTACACCCTTCAGTCTGTGTTTTGGCTTCATTTTTAACTTGTTTAGTTACATAATTGATAAATTCATTACCGGTTTATGGTTTCTTTGCTGGTAGTGCTTGTCAGTTGTGAATGAACTTCAATGTCATGTTCTGTTGGATTTTGGTAATTATATTATGCATCTATGTTCTTCTTTGCTTATTATTCAGTTCTTATTTGGCTCATGAATGTATTCCCTTCAGTCACCAAACTTTACAACCAGAAAAACCTTTCAGAAACCCTAAAACCTAGTTTGCTTGTTTGAATATTTGAAATTGTGTTGGCTTGTTTCTTTGTAGCCTGGAACAATTTCTGGCACAAACAAATCCCATGCCAAGAATTGAAATCCAAAAGGCAAATAAGAGTCAAAATTATCCTCAGAAAGCAATATGTATCAAAATGAAGTACTGAACCAAATGAGTAAAAAATTGCCAAAGTTCTTCTTTGTCCATGAGCTAAAAATTAAATACATCTCTCACACAAAATGACACTATGGATAGAGGAGCCTGAATAAAAAAATCAGAAAGAAAGGTATGCAGGAGGACTCAAAAAGGACAAAAAAGTCCAAAAGCACAAAAGTGCAAAATGGCATGGGAATGAGGAACAAATGAATATGTATGGTTACCATATGTTACAATCCTGTGATGTCCAAGTTGGGAGCTACTCAAAGACAAAGGTAAAAAATGAAACTCATATTCCTGGCCTTAAAAGAGTTATCTAGACTTTTAAATCTTGGTTCCCATTACCCCTAAATTGGACTATCATCAATGAGTAAAGTACATATGTGCCATTTGGAAAATCTAGACATCTAGAAGAATTCAACATGTTGGTTTTATTGTCAAATAGTCTGTTACTTAAGGAAGAAATTGTCCAGAGATTTGGGTTCACCAGGTAGTCGCCAATTGTTGCAGCTGCAACTTTTTCCCAAATTTTTTAAAAAAAATTGACCCTCCTTTTGATTTTATCTTGCCTGGATTTGTTTTGGATTCCTAAAATATGTTTTCATTCCACTACAAGTTTGGATTTTGTGAGGATGAATTCTGGTAGACTGCTTTCCTTCATTTCGGAAGTTGAATGATTACCTTTTGTCCAGCTGATGCTTTTGAATGTGGAGTTTTAAAGTTTGGATTTGAAAATAAGGGCCTTTTGATTTAAAAATGATTTCCTTTATCACTATCGAAAGTCTATTTATGTGGGAATCGGGGCGGTAGTTCTCTATGCAGCCGTCGTTGCGAAGGATAAGTAATGAACATCCCAATGGACAGTTCTTATTTTCGCCGATGCGCTTTTATCTAAATTGTTTTTTGGTCTGTCGATGATTTTATTTTATCACGGTCGGAGCATTAGCCTTCTATATCACCACTATTTTGGAGGACAAATAGAGAACGGGTCGATGGATATTTCTACTTTCACCGATTTCGTGGTTTTATTGGTTCAAACCTTTTGCTTTGCGATGATTTTTTTTTGGGTTTTCGCTATCGAAATGTTTTGGACGAATAGTCGGAGTTCTAATCTTGAGCGATGCTATCAGTTTGAAGGCCTTGTTGTTTGTCTCATCAACACTACGGAGATGCTTAGTTTTAAACTCACCGATATGTAGTGCTTAGTTCTTCCGATCGCTAATGATTTTCTATTGTCGTGGAAGCCATAGTCAGTCTGTGTCCCGCCGTTGCGGCTATGTAGTACACTATCTCTCTGACTTTTTAGTTGGTTTATCTACCAACGCATTAATAGTTAGTCCTCCGAGCCCCTGATCGTCGATGTTTTTAGTTGGTCACGAATCCCATAGTTTTTCCATCATCTGCTGTTGGAGCTCCTTAGTGAACTAATCATCTGATGCTCTAGTGGTTTTGACCACCGATTGAGGTTTTTCCCGCCATCTTTTTCACCATAAGGTATATATATTTGAGCGGGATATTTGTTTATTATTATCTTGGTTGAAAACTCGTGTTTTCTCTATCCATGTCAATTCAAACTATACCAACGTGCTTAGCTGTCAGGATTTCGTTCGTTTAGAGCACTGCCGTGGAAGTTTCAGACCTTCCCGTCAATTGCATAGCTTGCTTGCCAAGTAGGCCAACCATGGTTTTTCCTTCCTTTTGATTTTATTGGTAATTTTGGAAACTAGGGTCTTCCCCTGGCTAGGTTTTCCCACTATTGTGTAGTTAGCCGTCAAAAATGAATTTTATTCTTGCGTCAGGAGGTATCAGTCAGATTGACGGTTTTTGCGGTGGGGGTTTTTCTTGAGCTTGTTTTTGAGCCGTTATGGAAGCTCGAGCCCGGTCCGATGGTTTAGGTAGTTGCTGCAGACAAGCGTTACGCTCTCTGCACCAAGTTTTGTGGGGTTTTTTATGGTCATCCGGGGGATTTTTCAATTTTGTTAGGCACTCACCCTAGTTTCGAGGAACGACGAGGGGTTTTCATCATTTTGGTCGAACTGGGATTTTCGCATTTTAATTACAATTAATAGTGTAGTTCTTGTGTTTGAGGATTTAGAAGTTTTTGATTACAGTATGATTTTAATGATAGGTTCTCTAACAGGGTTATGTTTTAGTTGCAGAAAGACTTAGAGAATTTTAAACCCAGCTGCAGAAGTTCCTTTGCCTTGTCATTTTCTTCCACGCATTAACATTTTGTATAGTTTATTTGTGAAAATGCATATGGATGAGGTAAATAGTGTTATACAGTTCTCCTTCGTTTTTAACACTATCTAGAAGCTCCAATAGTCTAAGAACATACTGTGTTTGCTGCAAGGGTAACCATTGCAAAGGAGATATGTCTAAAAGACAAAAGAAGAAGGATCCTATTGCAGAGGGAGAACCAGATGTGAAAATCATCACCAAGGTGGAATACATTTATGAATATACCAGAGCCACCATTGGAGTAGAGCCAGATTACAAGTGGGGTGAAATATACCGGATTATTGCAAATCAAAATGTGCATGATGCATGGTTCGAAGAACTGACTATATATGAAAACATCGAGAAATCTTCTCTTATGAAAGTGGCCACAAGACCTGAGTTGTTCCTGTGCTTAGAAGTGATTGGTCGGATTATGCCTAGGGAAGATGTAACTACTATGATCCTGGAAAACACTACCAAATAGGGCTATCCTGCATATAGTCCTGCTTAAGTCTCAATGGCATATCACCTACCTCCTACTCAAGTCTACTTAACCGAAAGTTGGTTGAAAGAGATAAATTTGGACCTAGTTGAAACAGTCAAAAGGATGATGATACCTAGGAAGAACTTTCGAACTAAGCCATCAGAGGAATATGAAACAGCCACTCTCTGGACCCCTTATAGATTCATAGCACTTATGTTGAATAGAGTTTTTGGGAGAGCTCATGCAAAAAGCTTCAAATTGGGATGGATACCAATTATTTTCCATGTGGCCACTCAAGGGACCATATTTAACTCGGAAAACATAGTGTCCAATAGCCTCTCAGCCTGCATATCTTCAGCTTTGGGAGGGGTGTCACAAAAAAAGTCTGAGTTCTACATGAGCTCTATCTTAGTGGACTATATATTATGTACCCAATCATTTCCATCCTTGAGGTGTAATTGGGATAGGGATAGAACCCCTGTATATGTTGCATACAAATTATTTTGGGCACACAAATATTATAGCCACTACAAAGAGATATGTGAGCACTTCATCATGCCTCTGTACACGTTGATTTTCCTGACTGAATGCAACTGCATGTCAGAAGAAGCGTTCAAGGTTATTGAAGAATATGGAATTTATTATCTGACTGGCGAGGGGATGTATATTAGAATTTATGGTGTCTCTAGGGAACCTTCTCTACTCCCCAAATATACCAATGATTATGTGTTACATAAGGAAGCAGTCAGGCAGGTATACATTGATGGTGTTGGAAGCTTCTTGTTCGAACATAAGAAGGCATCATATCCTGCCATACCTTTCAGGCTGGGGAGTTATAAGTTTACAAAATTTAAATAGACTATAGAATTCGTGCAGGAACCAGAGCACTTTCATTTTGGTGAAATGAACTTCCACAGGAATGACTCCCAAAATAAGGTTGCAGAGCATTGCAAAGAAGCAAATGTTCATTTTGAATACACAAATTTCTGGGACAAGGATGAAGAAATCTTCAGAAATGCAAAGAATATTACTGCATTGAAGAAGAGATTTAAACAGAAGATCACCATCATGGGTGGTAAGGGCAAAACAACAAAGAAGGCAGTTGAAGAAGAAGAGTCTAGAAAAAGAAAAGAAGATGCTAGAAGGCTAGCAGAAGAGGCGGAAGGTTGGCTAAAGCATGAAGAAGAAGAAAGAAATAGGGATCTAGAGGAAGCAGCAAAGAAGGAAGAAGCAGCAAAGAAGGAAGAGGAGGAAAGAAAGAAGAATCAAGATGCAGAGATAAGGAAAAAACAAGCAAAAAGTGAGGGTCAAAGGTTAACAGGATCGCAAACAGACCAGCAAACTATTGAACAGATGTATGCACAAGGGGCACATGATCAAATAGATCATGGGTATGGACAGGATAATCTTGATCTTCAGGATCCTGCTACAACTTCTGGCAGCACTCAAGAACAAGTTGATTTTTCTAGATTTAATTTGATACCTTTTATGCAAAAAGAAGGAGAATAGGTCCTTGATTTTAGCACTATCTTCTATGACAAGGAGAAGAAGAGGATTGTCAAAATAACTTAAAGAAAGATTGAAATAGGAGGACAATCAGGTAAGATGATAACTGATAAAACTTTGGTCTATGGCACAGATGCGGATCCGAGATTGACAACAAGAGTTGGGGTGGCATTAACCCAAGCTAGTCAAGAAGTCAGGGTTTGATAAAAGAAGATAGGTCAGTACTTCTGAAAATTAAGAGACTTCAAGAGAATGTAAATAAAATTCAGAAGAGCACCACAGCTGATAAAATACCTGAATTCACCATTACGAGTCAAAATCCAAAGAAAATCAACATGCTTGTTAAGCCTGTTGAAGAGAAGAATGATAATGTAAAAAAGAATCTCGAAGAACATAAGATGGATTATAATATTGTGGAAGATATTAAAAGGGCTAAGTCAAATATCTCACTATTTGAAATATGTAATGTGCCTCAGCAGAAAGAAAAATTGTTAAAAGCACTTGAAGTACCAGAGGAAAAGCTTCCCACTAACAACCAACCTAAATAAGAAGAAATTGGTGAAGCAAGTGTGGGAGGTAAGTCTAAATACAAAACCCCACCATTTCTCCTAACTTTTGAAATTTTCAACCATAACGTGCACAACTGTTTAGTAGACTCAGGGGCATCAGTCAATGTTATGCCACTTTCATTATGCAAGAAGATAAATGGACAACCTAAACCATCTACCTGGTAGGTTATTCAGTTAGACAAGACCATTGTGAAAGTAGTCGAGGAAATGGAAGATGTTCTGATTCGCTTATCTGCAAATGAAAAGATATGTTAGTACATTGATATTATAGTAGCAGACATACCTAATGTTTATGGACTTGTTTTGAATCGAGACTGGTCGGCAAGTCTAAATGGGTATTTCGCTTCAGATTGGTCACATTTGTGGTTGCCTCATAAGGGAAGTCCAAATCAGATAAAAATATTAAGAGAGCCCCACATGAAGCACAATGTTACTCAATTGGAAGAAAAAAATGAACCAGTGAATTCTATGTTGGGAAATTATCTAATTGAGCTAGAACTGGGAAACTACCAAGCAGAAGAAGCTAGCAGTACACCAGACACCCAGCTCGATCTCCTTCAATTTTCATGAGCTGATGAGATTGATTATAAAATAGTAGATCTAGTTTTTTATTCAATTACAGTAGGATTATATAATGGGTAGGCCTTTTCAGTCAAGCCTAGCCCCTCAACTTACAAGTTGCCAGATTTACAGGGGTGGGTAGAGAACTGACCAGTTAGTGGTTTAGTTCTCAAACTTTATTTTTCTTGGTTTTTATTTCTAGATTATCTTGTACATAAATAAACTGATTTGGTTGTTTATTTTTTATTTATTTTATTTATGTTTGTTTTTAGTTATATTTTTATTGATTTCAATAAAAGAAGAAAACTTTTGGTTGCATGGAGAACATCAGAATTCTAGATTAACTAAAATCCTTGATTATAAGACTGTGTATTATTGATTTATCTGAAAGAATTCTTCTAGTTTAGCAGTTTTCCTAAATGGCTATGAACACATTGAAGTCCTAATTAATCCTTATAAAATAACTCAGGATCAAAAGGTATGGAATACTATTTCAAGGCTCCATCCATCTCACATTTAAAAATGTCTTAGGGGGTGACAGCAAAAGACCCATGGAAATGAAGCAGGGTAAACAATATATTATATATAAATGATCCCATGCCAAGAATTGAAATCCAAAAGGCAAATAAGAGTCAAAAATATCCTCAGAAAGCAATATGTATCAAAACGAAGTACTGAACCAAATGAGTATAAAATTGCCAAAGTTCTTCTCCGTCCGTGATCTGAAAATTAAATACATCTCTCACACAAAAGGACACTATGGATAGAGGAGCCTGAATAAAAAATTCAGAAAGAAAGGCATGTAGGAGGACTCAAAAAGGACAAAAATGTCCAAAATCACAAAAGTGCAAAATGGCATGGGAATGAGAAACAAATGAATATTTATGTTTACCATATGTTACAATCCTGTGGTGTCCAAGCTGGGAGCTACCCGAAGACAGAGGTAAAAAATGAAACTCATATTCCTGGCCTTGAAAGAGTTATCTATACTTTTAAATCTTGGTTCCCATTATCCCTAAATTGGACTATCATCAATGATTAAATTACATATGTGCCATTTGGGAAATCCAGACATCTAGAAGAATTCAACATGTTGGTTTTATTGTCAAACAGTCTGTTACTTAAGGAAGAAATTGTCCAGAGATCTAGGTTCACCAAGTAGTCACCAATTGTTGCAGCTGTAACTTTTTCCCAAATTTAAAAAAAAAATTGGACCCTCCTTTTGATTTTATCTTTCCTGGATTTGTTTTGGATTCCTGAAGTCTGTTGTCATTCCGCTACAAGTTTGGATTTTGTCAGGATGAATTCAGGTAGACAGTTTTCCTTCATTTCGGAAGTTGAATGATTACCTTTTGTCCAGCTGATGCTTTTGACTATGGAGTTTTAAAGTTTGGATATGAAAATTAGGGCCTTTTGATTTAAAAATGATTTCCTTTATTGCTATCGAAAGTCTATTTATGTGTGAATCGGGGCAGTAGTTCTCTACGCAGCCGCCGTTGCAGAGAATAAGTAATGAACATCCCGATGAACAGTTCTTATTTTTGCCGATGCGCTTTTATCTAAATTGTTTTTTGGACTGTTAGTGATTTTATTTTATCACGGTCGGAGCATTAGCCTTCTATATCACCGCCATTTCAGAGGACAAATAGAAAACGAGCCGATAGATAGTTTTACTTCCGCCAATTCTATGGTTTTATTGGTTCAAACCTTTTGCTTTGAGATGATTTTTTTTTTTTGGTTTTCACTATCGGAATGTTTTTGACAAATAGTCGGAGTTCTATTCTCGAGTGACACCGTCGTTTTGGAGGCCTTGTTGTTTGTCTCACCGACACTATGGAGATTCTTAGTTTTAAACTTGTCGATCTGTAGTCCTTAGTTCTTCCAATTGCCGATGATTTTCTATTGCCGTGGAAGCCATAGTCAGTCTGTCTCCTGCCGTTGTGGCTATGTAGTACACTATCTCTCCGAATTTTAGTTGGTTTATCTGTCGACGCATTATTAGTTAGTCCTCCAAGCCTCCAATCGTCGATGTTTTTAGTTGGTCGTAGAGCCCATAGTTTGTCCGTCGACTACCGTTGCGGCTCCTTAGTGAACTAATCGTCCAATGCTATAGTGGTTTGAACCGTTGATTGAGGTTTTTCCCACCGTCTTTTTCACCGGAAGGTATATACATATTGGGGCGAGGTATTTGTTTATTATTATCCTGGTTGAAAACTTGTGTTTTCTCTATCCCTATCGATTCGAATTGTACCAACGTGCTTAGATGTCAGGATTTCATTTGTTTGGATCACTGCCATGGAAGTTTCAAACCTTCCCGTCGACTGCACATTTTGCTTTCTAGGTAGGCCAACCATGGTTTCTCCTTCCTTTTGATTTTATTAGTCATTTGGGGAAATAGTGTATTCCCCTGGCTAGGTTTTCCCGCCATTGTGTAGTTAGCCGTCCAAAATGAATTTTATTCTTGCATCATGAGGTATCAGTCAGATTCACAGTTTTTGCAATGGGGGTTTTCTTGAGCCTGTTTTTGAGCTGTTATGGAAGCTCGAGCCCGGTCCAATGGTTTAGGTAGTTGGTGTAGATAAACGTTATGCTATCTGCACTGACTTTTCTGGGGTTGTTTATGGTTTTCCAGGGGATTTTTCAATTTTCTTAGGCACTCACCCTAGTTTCGAGGAATGGCGAGGGGTTTTCAGCATTTTGGTCGAACTAGGATTTCCGCATTTTAATTACAATTGATAGTGTGGTTCTTGTGTTTGAGGATTTAGAATTTTTTGATTGCAGTCTAATTTTAATGATAGGTTCGCTATCGGGGTTATGTTTTAGTTGCAGACAGACTTAGAGAATTTTAAACCCAGCTGCAGAAGTTCCTTTGCCTTGTCAGTTTCTTTCACGCATTAACGTTTTGTATAGTTTACTTGTGAAAATGCATATGGATGAGGTAAATAGTGTTATATAATTCCCCTTCATTTTTAACACTAGTTAGAAGCTCCAATAGTCTAAGAACATACTATGTTTGCTGCTAGGGTAACCATTGCAAAGGAGATATGTCTAAAAGACAAAAAAAGAAGGCTCCTATTGCAGAGGGAGAACCAGATGTGGAAATCATCACCAAGGTGGAATACATTTATGAAGATACCAGAGCCACCACTGGAGTAGAGCTAGATTACAAGTGGGGTGAAATATACCGGATGATTGCAAATCAAAATGTGCCTGATGCAGGGTCTGAAGAACTAACTATATATGCAAACATCGAGAAATATGCTCTTATGAAAGTGGCCACAAGACCTGAGTTGTTCCTATGCTCATAAGGGATTGGTTGGATTCTTCCTAGGGCAGATATAACTACTATGATCCTGGAAAACACTGCTAAACAAGGCTATGCTGCATATAGTCCTGCTTATGTCTCAATGGCATATCACCTACCTCCTGCTCAAGTCTACTTAACCGAAAGTTGGTTGAAAGAGATAAATTTGGACCTGGTTGAAACAGTCAAAAGGATGATGATACCTGGGAAGAACTTTCGAACCAAGCCATCAGGGGAATATGAAACATCCACTCTCCAGACCCCTTATAGATTCATAGCACTTATGATGAATAGATTTTTTGGGAGAGCTCATGGAAAAATCTTCAAATTGGGATGGATACCAATTATTTTCCATGTGACCACTCAGGGGACCATATTCAACTGGGCAAACATAATTTCCAATAGCCTCTCAGCCTACATATCTTCAGCTTTGGGAGGGGTGTCACAGAAAAAGTTAGAGTTCTACATGAGCTCTATCTTAGTGGACTGTATATTATGCACCCAGACATTTCCAGCCTTGAGGTCTAACTAGGATAGGGACAGAACCCCTGTATACGTTGCATACAAATTATTTTGGGAACACAAATATTATAGCCACTACAAAGAGATATGTGAGCAATTCATCATGCCTCTGTAAATGCTGATTTTCCTGACTAAATGCAACTGCATGTCAGAAGAAGCATTCAAGGTTATTGAAGAATATGGAAGTTATTATCTGACTGACGAGGGGATGTATATTAGAATGCATGGTGGCTCTAGGGTACCTTCTCTACTCCCCAAATATACCACTGATTATGTGTTACATAAGGAAGCAGTCAGGCAGGTATACATTGATGGTGTTGGAATCTTCTTGTTCAAACATAAGAAAACAGCATAACCTGCCATACCTTTCAGGCTAGGGAGTTATAAGTTTACAAAAGTTAAACAGACTATAGGATTCATGCAGGAACTAGATCACTTTCATTTTGGTGAAATGAACTTCCACAGGAATGACTCCCAAAATAAGGTTGCAGAGCATTGCAAAGAAGCAAATGTTCATTTTCAATACACAAATTTCTGGGACAAGGATGAAGAAATCTTCAGAAATGCAAAGAATATGACTGCGTTGAAGAAGATATTTAAACAGAAGATCACCATTGTGGTAGCTAAGGGCAAAACCACAAAGAAGGCAGCTGAAGAAGAAGAGGCCAGAAAAAGGGAAGAAGATGCTAGAAGGCTAGCACAAGAGGCGGAAGGTTGGCTAAAGCATGAAGAAGAAGAAAGAAAGAGGGCTGCAGAGGAAGCAACAAAGAAGGAAGAAGCAGCAAAGAAGGATGAGGAGGAAAGAAAGAAATAAGAAGGAAGATGCAGAGATAAGGAAAAAAAAAAAGTGAGGGTCAGAGGTTAACAGGATCGCAAACAGACCAGCAAAATACTGAACAGATGGATGCACAAGGGGCACATGATCAGATAGATCAAGGACATGGATAGGATAATCCTGATCTTCAGGAGCCTGCTGCAACTTCTGGAAGCACTCAAGAACAAGTTGTTTTTTCTAGATTTAATTTGATACCTTTTATACAGAAAGAAGGAGAAGAGGTCCCTAATTTCAGCAGTGTCTTCTATGACAAGGAGAAGAAGAGGATTTTCAAAAGAACTGAAATAAAGATTGAAACGGGAGGACAATCAGGTAAGATGATAACTGATAAAACTTTGGTGTATGGCACATATGCGGATCCGAGATTGATAGCAAGAGATGGGGTGGCATTAACCCAAGCTACGGAAGATAATGTAGATAGACTGATGACGGATCTGAAACAATCAAGAAAGAACACAACTCAGTTAAAAGAAACACTGAAGAAAGAAAGAGATGAAGGCCACAAGCTGAAGAGAAAATTTGAGGACATGCAAAATGAAGTGAAGACTTCAAAAGCAGAGCGCTAGACTCTGCAAGAAAATAAGATGACTTTTGAAATTGCTGTAGAGAAAAATGCTCAAAACAGCTTGGCAGAATTATAGAGACTGCAGTTAGAGCTTCAAGTGCTGAAAACTGAGAAGACTGACCTTCAAGTATCATACGAGACTCTAAGTTCAGAGAAGGTCCAGCTGCAAAACAAGGTAATTGAGTTGGAGTCAGAGAAGGTTGCCACTGAAGAGAGAGGGAAACAATGTCAAATGCAGATAGCAGCTTTGGAGGGACAGAATGCTTCATTAACAGCATCACTGAAAGATGCTATGGAATAGAAGATGGATGTCCAACCTTTGAAAGAATATGTTCTATCCCAGAGGAATAAAATCCACCAACTACAAGTATGCATTGAGGAAGAAAGGTGTAAGATTGTGCAAATAGATAGCATATTAGAAGAAATCTTGGACACCACTTCATATTTTGTAGACAAATCTCAAGATATTTTGGAGATCCTGACTGGAAGGATAGTGTGGATAGAGACAAATGAGGAAACCCCTGTTGAGCTACCAGTCAAATATTGGAAAAGTTTAAAGCAAGACGATGACTTGTTGGAGTTTGCGATCAATACTGCAGAAGAATTCAAAAAAAAGGTGAAGAAAACAAGAGGAACCTGTGTTGAATACTGCAGAAGGGTGCTGGTCACCTACAACAGATGCCAAGTTGCTACAGAACAAATACTGGATGCAATACCAGAACATGAGTTGTTCATAGAACAACTACAGAGCAGGTACCAGAAAGATGAACAAAAGATCCAACAAGTCAAGGATCTAGATGAGTAGATCCTAAAGAATGCAGTGACTCATGCAGCAGTCAACATCCATTTACTTGAATATCAGCTACGCTTGAGTCCAGGAAGAATAGAGGTGTTTAAGAATCAGACTGCAAAGTATGAGATCAACATCCGTTTTCTTGAACCCTCAGATTTTGAAAGCATAGCATCAGAGGCCCAGGCGTGGAAAACTTTTATTAATGATCAAGTGGGGCCCTCTTCATAAAAGTGCTCTATTAAATTTTGTTTAAATGTAATATATTGTATAATGTATGAGCACTCACTACAGGACAAAAATTTTGGATTGAAACGTTTGGAAATCCCAAAAGTCATTTTGGGGCAGTCCAAAAGTTTTGCCTTTTTGTATAAGTAGAGGAGAGTTAGATAGAGACAAGGGATTTTTTCCCAGACAGATTTGTGAGAGTATGTTGTAAGAAGAACTATTTCCTTTTGTAATAAAGAATTACAAGTTTCCTATTTGAGAAATCTAGGTGGAAGGTTTCAAATGCTGTGCTATGGATTTGTTGAATGTGAACGATTTCATTTTCAGCTTGTGTCCATTAACTGTGAGATTGTTCTAACTCTTTGAACCTATGTTCTTGTTATGAATGCGCTCTAGTTTATTCTATGAAATTTCCACCTTGAGTAATGAAGGATTTTCATAAACAATAAGCTATCTTGTTGTTCATTTATCTATTAATGTTCGTGTGTTCTGAACTAAGTAATAGTTATCTGTGATTTTTCTTAATGCATGCACAGAAATACATTACTTATTGATAAATGATAATTTTGCTCCCTAGGGATAGATTAGATAGTTAGTTTTACTTTCTTGTTGTGTGTGATTTAGATGCGAGAGATCTAAGATGAGAGGTAGGAACCTGTGCATCACATTGTGACCACTCCTCATTATCTCTATCAATCTGCATTTTTAGATAGGCACTTGCATATCATACTCAAATTCAAAAAATTAAAAATATACACGGTGGACCGGCCTGTAACCGGTAAAACCTTTTTTTTTGTTACTTGACCTACGGTAGCCGGACCGTAAACCGTACGGATTCCCCATACCAAACAGTAACAGGCTAGTTGGGAACGTTTACTGGGGAAAATACCTAACTGTTGTTACCTACAAATTTTCAGGCCTCAACAATACTTTTATTCAGGATTTTAAGCCTTGACTGGTGATGTAAAGGCCGTAGGCTCATACTATCACTAATACAAAAGCGCGGATTTTTCCACGGAGGTTTTCCACGTTTCATACTTTTTGGTGTCAAATCGGAAGTAATAGGAACGATCCGTCGCTATATCGACGCCTATCCGTCGCTATATCGACGCTTCCAATCTTATCCGTGGATATATCGATGCTTCCAATCTTATCCGTGGATATATCGACACTTCCAATCTTATCCGTCGCTATAGCGACAGCACTGTCAAGTTGACCCGCATTTAGATTTTTTTGGCTTTTTACAACGGTCAATTTAACTTAGGGGGCA
>LPNX010063041.1:245688-269330 GCA_001517045.1 Pseudotsuga menziesii | reverse complement strand
AACTCCCACGACAAAATGGGCAAGCCTTCTCAATAGCTTCTTCTGAATATTCGGGGTACCTATACCACAACAAATATGCAAGTGTACCAAATGAGATATAGTCAAATATTAACAAATTTTCATATGTTCTTGTCGTTACAGACTTCTAGATATTCAAAACAAGAAGGTCTAGGACTGACTGAAATTTAGGTTCAAAAAATACCATACGAAAGTCGAACTGGGACTAACTGAAATTTTATCCGCTGGTATTATAATCTAACTAATCTGATAGTCGTGTTCAAATCAAGGATAATTTTGCTGAAAAGCGCTTCTTATTTCAGAGAACGCAGGAGGCAAACAAATTTTCTGGCTATCGAACCAATTAAACATTCAAAAGAGATAACAACTTGCTAAACGAACAATTTTCAACGGAACTAAACCTACCGAATTGAACTTTCTAAAGCAGGACATCAGACCAAATAGAATTTAAAACCAGTCACACACACTGCCATAAAGCTATCTTGATTCTTCAGTGAAAAACAATCCGGAGATGAACTATAATTCTCAATTCCAAAAACATATCTAAACAATTGAGGGGCAAAGCATGGTATTTCCAGTAATCCCTACTTACAAAAGCGACTGTTGCCCAGAGAAAGCCGGTTTAGGCAGCGTTTGGGAGTAGGCAAAAATTCACAATGCACATTACAAATAAATTCTCAAAACGCACACATGAAGAAGCATAAGCCCATTACAACCCACCATCAAATATAACAAAAATTCACGACAAACTCAACCTTAGTTCCTGACAAATCCAAATAATTACGACCCTTGAAATTATACCAAGCTAATTTCGGAAGCCTATATCTTAAGCAGATGCAAGCAAAACGAGGTCACAGGGTTTATAAATTGCTAGCCACATACAGGGTTATTTTTTTGCCCAGAGAAGCGTCTGCAACCAAATCAAGCACACCCAAGATTCGCCTCCCTAAGATTTTAGCCACACACAAACCTTGAATTCCTTTAGGCCGCGAGCAAATCAAGCGAGTTGTAAAGTTTATTCCAGAGAAAATCACAACTTTCCACAAAAGCAGCCCTTTTTTGGCCGGCACAGGACCGAAACCAACCCAAAGAACTTCAAAATCAACCCTACAAACGCGAAAGAATTGACCACAGAAACGGCGAGATTGGCAAGACCTGAATTAAATCTAAAAGCAACGAAGTCGACCTTACCTTCCGAGAGACTGACCGGGCCTTTCTCAAATGCTCGAGTCCGCCCGAGGGTTAGGTTGAATAGAAACCAGGCAACCAGCTAGGTAAAACGCGGACCCCGTCCGGTTTCCAGAAGGAAAACAGTTTTCACAGCGATGGTAGATTTTACGATCCACAAATAAACCACACCGAGAACGACCACGACCATCGAATAAATGGTATGGGAAGAGGTACGATTCAGTCCGCGAACAGCATGAAGCTTAAAACCAACACGCAGACGAACCTGATGAAGCTTAAAACCAACACGTGGACGAACCTTAACAAACATCAAATTAAACACGTGGCAAAATCCAATTCGAGCTATAAACGAAAATGAACAGTTCTTTTCCGAACTTGTTTAGAGTGAAACACCTTATGGCGTAAAAATCCGATTCGAGCTATAGACGAAAATGAACAGTTCTTTTCCGAACTTGTTCGGAAAGAAACGCCTTACGGCGTAAACATCTAAACAAAGCCTATGTAAAGTAAAAAGTATCTTATAAACTTACAAATAATAATAATAAGTATATAATAATAAGAGTAAACTTTTTACTCGACCATTTGCATTTGCACCGATCGAATGACCAGCAATGCGTGATGTGACAGCTCACGCAAACCAGGTCGTCCAATTGATGCAAATAGTCAGGTAAAAAGTTTACTCCTAATAATAATAATAATAATAAATATTTTATAATAAATCTTGTTGAATGATTATTTCAAGTATATGATTTTCACTTTTAAATATTCTAAAATGGAACCATTTTCACTTTTTATGGGTTTGCATATATTGTTATTATTATATTTCTATGGTTTTATCTATAATGGTGGAGAGGGAAAGGGAATCCCACCCACAAATGTTGTAATTAGAACATGTTGTAATCTGATTTTTGATGTGCGGCTTGAACACACTATATTTGTTAACAATGACGTAATTGTAAGTTTAAAAAATTTCTTTTAAATTTTTATTTAAAACATATATTATAAATTTGTGATTAAAACATATTTTTATACTTTTGGTATAAATTATAAACAACTCCAAAACATCTCTCACATTTTCAATCAACAAATCTCTTAGATTTTCAACCAACAAAACTAATTTGAATAGTTTATTTATTTAATTAATTTATTTGTATTTTTGTTTTTTATATTTAAAGCATAGGGGATTTTGTTGAGACTTGTTTTGTCTTAGATGTCTAACTGATGGTTTGCTTGACCTACCATCCACACATGTGGGGAGTGAGTGTGTGAGCTTTACTTGATTCCTTCATAATAGGAGGAAGGTAGTTTTTCCTCATGAAAACGTTGGAGCATTAAGTGAAAAAATTAGGGTGTTCAAGAGAGTGGATAATGTTGATGTTTTATTAATAGAAATTATATATATATTAAATGACAAAGATAGCAATGCCTATGTGGACATAATGAAGTTGTTTTGGTTAATGGAAAATTAGTAATTTTCAGCCTAATTAAAATTTGTATTTTTTTAATTTAATAGGCATGCCAACTTAAAACAATGTTTTAAATAAAATAAATAATGTTAAAAACTAAATTAGTACCATATGTAAGGGTTATAAGTGTATCCTTATAGAAATAACAATATGTAAATGTAAACATGAAGCATGTGATATTTTAATGCATAAAATAATACAATTTTGGTGGAACATAATTCATGTAAAATCAATCAAAAAAGAAATATACATGAATAATAGTACTACGACATGAATAATAATGGTCGTCATAAGTGTAATTATCGTGAGAAATATATAGCAATGTCAGTATAAGTATTGAGTGTCATGAGAATATTTAAGAATGATAAACAACAATAAATGGTACTAGGTTTTTGAGTTTAGAGAAATAAATAGTGAGTACGCAGGAGAAGTGGTAAGATAAGATTCATGATGTGCATCAATGATCGTTCTATTAGAAAATTTAGTAATTACTATAAGGATGGAAGTGATCTATGAATTAAAATTTATCTATGTATAACATAAGGCTCGTGTGAAGGAGCCCTCCTTTGGCAGGTGTCGAGTAAGAATATGTAATTCATTTAAGAGTAAATAATGTAAGTCAAAATGAAGTTAACTTGAAGTGAGAATCAATGTAAGAATCATGACAATGATTTAGAATCAAATCAAAGTTATATAGAAGACAAGGTATTCTAATAAATTGCTTTATAGAAAATACAATGTACTTTAAAGAAGAAGTTAATTATTCTATCGATTGTTAAGTATAGTACTGAATTATGAAGAGGACAAATCAACATCCTATGCAAATATTAAAAAACCAATATAAGGACACCTCCAATGTGTTAAAATGTGTACATTTTGTGGTGTCCAGTCAAGAGGAGGCCCAGTGGGGCAAGTATAGACCAAATTCTATTACCCTAGAGGATGAAAATACCATGCATCATGACTTTCCCACACCATTTCAATTATGAATTCGGGACGAAGTTACCCGAAGGGTGTGTGTATGTAATGCCTCGTTTTGAGTTTATCATTTGCACTATCATTCCTGTTTATATTATTTTATCATTGTGGAACTTTGTCATTACACTGACACTGTAGACCTATGGACATACTATTTCGTAGAAGATATATAGATATATGAGTATGATGTTAATACTACGAATGATCTACATATTTGAATTATGTCTCTGGCATGTAAATTGAAAGATGATGTGTACATGGATACCAATTTAAAGTTATATGTTGAATAAATGAATATGATACCATTATTGTTCATTAACAATGAAATATGTATACATGTCAATGATAGCAAGATATTGTACGATCTCATGTTTGGAGACTAACCTACAGGTTAAAAGAGCTAAGAGATAGTTGGGTCCTAAGAGATGGAAGTACATTGGGGATATGAATTCCAAAAGATAAATGGTATGCAAGTGATGCATCATTATTCTATATGAGTAATGGTTTATTATCATGATGTGTGGGAAGGTGCTGGGTTTCAGGAAACTCAACTGTCGAAACTGGTTATTCGATTACGAATCCCTAAGAACAACAATAACAACACAATATGACTATGAATGGTGTTGACCCTTGTTCCATAGGAGGGGTGGAGGCATTACCCACCGTTTATCCTTCGAAACCCAGAGTCATGGGAGGGATGTGCTACGACATGCTCCCCAATGTGTGTGATGATGACTAGTGGGTGCATGTTGGGGAAGCTTGGTCAATATAGTCGATACATCCACTTATGGGTTCTAACTGGAGTTAGGTCATGTAGTTGACGCTCCAGGTTAGTGCAACAGAGGAAGGATAGGATGAGGAAGTTAGTTGTGAATTTAAAAAAAAGTAGGTAGTTAAGAATGATTGTGGGAGATAGTAAAACAACTTTATTGTTTGTATGCGTGTCAAACTCTTCCTTTAATCATGTGTGAAAAACTTAGCATACCATGCAGTTGATGTTGTGTTATTGTGATCTAGTTAGTGATTATTGTTAGATAATGTGATTAGCGAATTGTTTCCTTTCATGCTTACTTGTGATGAATAATATCTATGAATTTAGAGGTTCAACATGTTATTATTAGTACATGCCAAGCTATACATGTATTAGCTACACCTACATACCTTGTGCACATACACTAGTATTATTCTTATATATATATATATATATATCCATGATTAATATATATATATTATTCAATTCCATGATTAATTGTATTGAGGTTATTGTGCTAACTATACATTAATTTATGGATAAAACTGTATTTATTTAAATATTCATTTTGCTTAATTAGATGCATTTAATTTTAATATGTATTAGGGTTGAGATCGTAAGATATTATTTACAGAGTTTGAGCAAGGTTGAAGTTATTCAAATTGATTTCATTACGGAGTGAAAAGTCAAGGGAATTAAATGAATGGATATGGTTTTGACTTAAAGTGATTATTTTAATTAATTTAATTGTTTGTTTTTAATGGTGCGGTCATAATTATTTAAGTTGACTTGATGTGTTATCCAAAAATGTACGCGAATAAATAGGAACATGATTATTTAAAATTATTTCTTGAGGTTAGTGTAACACTCTGCCCAAATAAAGAGGCAGTGGGAAGTGCTTAAAAGAGAGGAGAAAAGATGAAGTTGGGGAGGGGGGGGTTGAAGGATTATTTGGCGACATAATTCTTGGGAAACATGAGGGGGTAAATGGAAAGGATTTGTGAAAGGAAATTGAAGCTGGGAACCCGTGGGGGAAACTAGAGGGGGTTTTGAACTAGAGGGGTAGTTGGATCTCAAGACCTGCTTGGGAATGTTGTTGTTGTTGTTGTTCTTGGGGACTTCGGGCACATAAGGCCAAGGAATATGGGTTCCTTGGAGCTAGGGAGTAGGCAAGGCTCTTCCTAGCTGGCTGGGTGGTAAATGTGTTTGGCAGTTGAGTTTCTTGTTCCAAGGGAAAAACTATTCATCTACATGGAGCTAGCATGAAGAAACTACTAATCTACAGGTATTTTTCTAACATTAGTTATTTCAATTTTAAAAAGGTTTTAACAATGTGTATATGTTGAAAGAAATTCATAGAAATACACTGAATTCTATTTGGTTTATGGATGCCAATAGATTAATCAATATTTGGTTTATACGTGTCAATATATTAATCAATTTATACCCGCACAATAGTGTGCAAAAAGGATAAACTAAACATAAGAGAAACCTTACTACATTGAATTGGAGACATGAAAACATAAGAACATAAAATGCTTGCAAACAATGTAAATCGTATTAGTATGAAATTAAGGACTTGGATATGTCCTTACATATGGTGAAATTAAGGACTTAAGATTATTTAAAATTATAATCTTAATATTTTTTCTTCTATTTTCTAGAAAATGCATTTAAATTAATATATTTTTCATATTAAATATTATTTTATTTAACATAAAATAAAAAACTTAAAAATAAATTTTTATTTTAAAGTATATTCTAAAACTTAAGCATCTATTTTGTTAGTTTATTTATTTTAATAAATATCATATGTTTTTATTTAATGATGTATTTAAATTTAAAATAATATATTTGCCATATTAAATATTAAACCTCCCTAGGTATATTATATCAAGCTTAATAGTTCAATCACTTCCCTCAACTAACTGAAAATAAGACTCCCATCACATAATATTGTCGAGCAACAGAGGTTAGTTTTGTCTGCGGAAGAAAAGTGTCTTATGTATTATTGGATCTCTTCACCGCAACCAACAATCCATCTATCGAAACCCCTTTATCCGCCTTGATATCCTCAGTCATGATGTTAGGTTTCATGGGGCATGGATCAGAGGGTTCTCCTCCTCCAATAAAGAAATCCACCACACCTCCCGAAATGCACACCAAAATCCCTTGGGTTGCAAGCAGGTAGACTCAGGTAGGGTTCTTCCTAGAACTTCGCTTCAACCGATGAAACTTGCTCTACCAAAATGTTCTCAACATATCCACAAGATGACCTTCTTGAGTATACCTGGTAGACTCATGTAGGGTTGTACAATGCTATCCATTGTGGCTTGTAGGTTAGTCAAATTTAAATTGTGAAATTTCTCAATATGATTATTTTGAAGACCGAGGAGACTCGAATACACCATCATTTGAAGGTAAAATTAATTGGGCATTAGGCACTATGTTTTGTTTTACAATGCTGTAGTTATCATGAGCAGGAAGCAATAGAAAGGGATGAGGAGCGTAGTTCTCAACCATCTTAAGGCCGTTAAATTATACACCTTAAGACAGGCCGCAACATCCACAGTGTTACAGGCAGCCGGGAAGCCAAATGAGTAGTTTTTTTGAATTTGTTTTTTCATATAAATTTTTTATGGGTTGTAGGCTCTGTTGAAATATGGAGTGGTCCTCATTTCCCGTGAGCCCCATAAAATTTGAGTTTTCATAGTTCTCTCTATGAGAATTTTGATTTATAACATAATCTAGGATCCCAAGAGAGTCTCATAAATCGAATTACTTGCAAAAACCAGCAAAAAAACATGGAGGAAGAATTTTACATACACAGTGTGAACAAAAACTGGATATTATTTGACTCTCTAACATGTGAATATGTTTAGAACAGGTTTATATTACATTTGTTTCAATTCAATAGGCTTTGGAAGCCAAATTTGGGTGTACATGTGAAAATGGCCAAATTGGCCTCAATCCCCCCGAGGTGGGCCAAACAAGCTCCAAATCAGCCCCAAATGGTCACGAATGGTGGTGTGGATGTGAATGAAGTGTGCTGGAGAAATGATGACTCCTCGGCATGCATAGGTGTGCAAAATTAGGTGAGTGGGAGGCTCAAGGTGGGAATTAAATGCTCCAACAGTCCAAAATTGGGCTAGAAACACCCCTAGCGCTCCTAGTCAACCACAATTCCTCAAAACAAGGAATGGGAGCGCACCAATCATAAATGAGGATGCACATGTGGAGTTTGAATGAGCTGGAGCACTCTTGTAAGTGTGAAAGCACCAAAATAACTGGTTATTATGCTGGATTAACTTCCTTAAGTCCAAACCATAGCATATCATTGCATAAATGCAAATAAAATTGACTAAGGCTTTAGAATAAGGTACTAAGTGGTGGATTACTGTTCTAACACCCCCCCTTAACCATAACTTAGTACAACTCATCAAAATTTTATTGGAGGCCTTGGCAACAAAGGCTCAAGTCACCTCAATATAAACAAAAAAAAATTTGTCCATGTGAAAATGAGGAAAAGAGGAAAGCCTCATGGGACAAAACCTCCCATAAAAAATGAACATGGGGCTGAAAAATTGCAAAAAAATAGTAGCAATCACCATCCATTACTCGCTCCAAGAAAATATCTCAAGTGTGTGAAGGTCTTCTTAGTAAAACTCTTGGTGAATATGTCAACAATTTGCTCGGTAGATGGGAAATACTACAAGGAAATCACTCTGTCATGCACTAAGCACCGGATGTAGCGCATATGGATCTATATGTGTTTTTTTATCTTCCTCTGAACTGGATCAGTAGATATCTTGATGAAACTTTGATTATCCACCCAAATTTTAGTAGGAGAATCAAATGCAACACCAAACTCTTGAAGAATTCCTTGCAACTAAACACATTGTGTGGTTGCATTCACTGCTCCCCTGTATTCGACCTTTGCTGAAGAAAGAGAAGTGTGTTGTTTCTTACTATACCAGCAAATAGGACCTTCAACAATAATGAAAACAAAACTTGAAGGGGACTTTCTGTCAGTGGGATCTCCAGCCCAATCAGAATAAGAAAATCCAACTAGTTCAAGTGAAGAACTAGCTCCATAGTGTACCCCAAAACTCTTTGTTCCTTGGACATATTGGAGGATATTTTAGGATTCCTTCCAATGGAACTCATGTGGCTGTTGTATATACATTTATACAACACTAACAACAAAAGACAAATAAGGTCTGGTATGTGTAAGGTACAACAAACTACCAACTAGCTTCCTGTACAGTGGACAATCTACCAAAGGAGAATCACCAAATTCACCTAGTTTTATGCCAGAAAAAAAGGGCACTTGAATGCCTTAGAATCAGCCATCTTGAAATTTATTAGCAGGTATGAAGCATACTTAGGTTGGATCAACACAACGCCTCTTTCAAATTGCTCAATTTCCAATCCTAGAATTTTTTTTAGCAATCCTAGATATGTCATTGCAAATTCACTGTGTAGGGATGCCTTGATTGATCCAATTTGGTTGTTGCAGCTCCCTGTAATTAATAGGTCATCTACATACAATACAATAACCTGAAATATAACATCATTTTGCTTCAAATACACATTTGGATCAGATTTTCATCAAATGAAACCAATTGAGAGCAAGAAACTATCCATTTTTGTATACCAAGCCTTGGGGGCTTGATTGAGCCCATAAAGTGATTTCTTCAACCTGCAAACAAGTGAAGGATCCTCTTGGAAACCTTCAGGTTGTTGCATTTATATCTCTTTTTGTATTTCACCATGTAATAATGCACTCTTGACATCCATATGATGCACTTGCCAACCTTTACTAGCTGCAATTGCTAGAACTACTCTAATTGAATCCATCTTGGAAACCGATGCAAATATTTTGGTGTAGTCCATACCTTGGACTTGAGAGTATCCCTTAGCAACTAATTTGGCCTTATACTTAACATCAGAACCATCTGCAGAAATTTTGGTTCGAAAGAGCCACTTACATTGCACAAGCTTCCTCTTGGGAGGAAGGGGAACCTATTCCCATATTTCATTCTCTTGGAGAGAATTGAATCCATCTTGCATGGATGATTGCCACCTTGTATCATGACAAGCTTCCTGATATTACTATGGATCATATCCAATCATCATATAATAGTGCTCAACAAGATCAATTTCAGTTGCATAAGAAGCATTGTGAAATTGGGATCTTGTCTTGCTAGGCTCTAGGGGATTGCTTACCAATTCCCCTGCAGCTTGTATGAGTTTCTTGGCCCACTTGGGCCTTGAAGGTGAGTAATCTACAACAATTTCATATTAAACCATGTCATTATTAGAATTATCAGAAAAATTAGAGCTTGAATCATTGCTTACTTCATCATGGTGTTGGGGAAAAGAGCATTACCCCGGTGCAAGCTCAAAATCCGGTATGGTCTCCTCTTCGAATTGCACACTCCTCTCAATGAAAGTCTTGAGTGTGGATGTGTCAAAGAGATTATAACCCTTTTTTTCCTCACCATAACCAACCATGATACATTCCTTTCTGTGGCTGCAAATCCTTCCTCTTTTCTGATGGAATTCGAGGCAATGCTCTTGATCCAAAAATTATGAAATGTGAGACATTTGGTTTATGGCCAAACCATGCCTCGTAAGGAATTTTTCCTTTGACTCATTTGTGGAATGTCCTTTTTTGAATATATGCAGCACAATTGATAGCGTCATCCCATATATTTGGACTTAGATCCCTTTCCTCAATCATGCATGTGGCCATCTCTTTGAGAGCCCTATTTTTCCTCCCTACCACACCATTTTGTTGTGGTGTGTAGGGGACTGAATGTTGCATTTGAATGCCACATTCCTCACAAAGATGCTGCAAATTTTTATTTACATATTCTTTGTCATTTTTAGTCCTAATTATTTTTATCCTATTCCCACTTTGGTTCTCCACTAAGGCATTCCAAATCTTCAATGTCTCAAATACTTCATATTTTAATTTTATGAAGTATACCCAGCATAATCTTGACTAGTCATCAATGAAGGTGAGTACATACCTTGATCCTCCATAGTAGGGAGTGGTAAGAGGACCAATGAGTTATGAATGTACCAATCCAAGTGTTTGTGTGGCTCTCCTTTCCTTCCCATTCTCATAGTTGCGCTCTGGATTCTTCCCAACTACACAACCAATGCAAGCTCCATTGGAAGATTTGATTGAAGGAAGCCCTCCCACCATCTCATCCTTGTTCAGAGCTTGAAGATACTTGTAGTTAATGTGTCTAAATATTTCATGCCATAGCTTGGAGGTCTCATTGGCATGAGAGAGGAGCACTTTCCCTCTCGAATTAGGAACATATTTGAGAACTTGTACATTCTTTCTTGGTGGTCTGCATACCCAATTGCCACAACTTGGCTGGAGGATATTTTTGCTATCTCTACTAAGTTAGGAGTAAATGTTACTCTCTTGGATTCTCCTATATGGGTCATTTGGTACACTGACAACAAATTTGCTTCCAAATTTGGTACATAGAGGACATCACTGAAATATCCATGCCCCAAATCGATCCTACCAACTCCTTTGGTCTGGATTTCAGATTCATCTCCCATTCAAACAACTGGGCCACTATTCGAATACATAGATGAGAAGAACTCTTTGGTGGAATCCATATGTCTAGATGCCCTTGAATCAATAATGAAGGTTGAGGAATTAGAATAACCTTCTACCAATGCATGGCATTTCTCCTTGTTGTTTGAACTTGAGGTGTCATATTTCTTCCTTGCGCCATCTGGGACAGGGATGTTGTTTTTCTCCAGCAGCTACGCCATTTGATCAATGGTTTTCTTCATGCATGAGCTTTATGGATTCCATCTCTTATGGAAATATGTGCATTTGGTTTTCTCCTTCCCTTTCTTGTCCTTTTACTTAGGAGGATTCAAAACCCCATCAATTGTTTTGGGTTTATTAGGATTCCTCTTCTCTGACTGCTTCGAATTCTTTTCATTATGCTTTCCCTTAGAGACATTCGAAACACCCATGGCCAAAGATTGATCTCTACGAGCTTTGATGGTGCCTTTTTGAACTAGTTTGTCTTGCTCCTAGGGGAGGGACTCCATGAAGCTGGCTAGTGTTGGAATTTTTCAATTTCAAAGTGTCAATTTGCCAAAATGGAAGGTGCTTACAAACACTGCAAATTCTGGGCCTAACTTCAAAAGGATGGAAAATATTAGCTGATCCTCCTTCTTCTCAATTCCACATTGCTTCAATTGAAGTACTAGAGACTTGAAATTTGTGAAGAACTCATGGATGGTTTCAAAATGCGTTGAGCTCAGGATTATGAGCTTGTTTTCAAGCTAATGTCCCCTCAATTCATCAATTTTCCCAAAGAGAGATTCTAGTTTAACCCAGATTTCATTTGGGGTTGTCAAACTGTCTACATGAAATAAGAGTTCTCTTGAAATACTTGGGCATAACAATCCACACTAATACATGTGAAAAAAAATTCCATGGAAAATTGTTGGTATTGCAACACTTGTGCGTTGCTATAGCGATGAACATAACCCTTCTTTTTGTGGCAAAACTTTCGTCGCTCTAGAAACACTTTCCATAGTTCATCTCTATAGCAACACAAAATGCATGAAACACATTGACACGTTGACATGAAACAGTTCGTTGCTCTGGGGACACTTTCCCGTCACTATAGAAACACATTGATCGTCGTTATAACAACACTTGGTCGTCACTATAGCGACGAAGGCACATGTTAAAAGTATGTTTATACCAGCGACAAAGGCACATGTAGTGACGAGGGGCTATCGTTGTAGTGACAATGTGCCATCGCTGTAGCGATGAGGTTCCATCACTGTAGTGACAAGGTGCCGTCACTATAGCGACACCCTTTTGTTTAACGTTCTGACGGGCTTGCTATACTAGCGATGGAAATTCCATCTCTAGTAAAGCAAGCCCGTTAGAACATTAAACAAAAGGGTGTTGCTATAGTGACGTAGCTGTTAATTTTAAAAAAAATGATGTTGAATTTAGGTCTCAAGGTCTCTCTAAATTTAGGTCTCTCTAAGGTCTCCAGAGAGTTGATACAAGGTCTCCCTAAATTCCTTTATCATGACATGACGTAGCTCAACAACAGAGATAAAACCATTTTGATCCTTGTCAAAAACACAGAATGCTTCCTTTAGCTCTTCTTCAGAATCAGTATCCTTCATCTTTCTTGCCATATGATTAAGAAACTCAGGAAAATCAATGGTTCCATTTCCATCTGCATCAACTTCATTTATCATATCTTGGAGCTATGCTTCTGTAGGATTTTGACCTAGAGAACGCATTATAGTACCCAGCGCTTTTGTTGTGATACGACCTGTATACATGCGCCATGCCACCAAATATTATACAAAATGCCACTACAGGAAATTACTATGGATGGAAAACAAAAGCCAATGAAACAAAAATACAGATATCTATCACATCAAGATCATTTTTCCCCAAAGCAGCTGAATGTTCATCAATATCAACTATCAACCTTTAGTTTAAAATGACAGAGAACACATGGAGCTGCATTTACAACATGAAAAAGGGGCGTAGAAATGGATCAAATGTAAACACTATGCCCCAAAGAACCACGGGGACTTCACTTAGTGAACATCTCACATAGCACGTGCGATCGTGGGATATTAAAGAATACCCTTGATTTCCAGAGATATTGACCCAAACTCTTTTTGTTGAAACCCCCTCCCAATACTTAAAACCTCCTCCCCACCCCTTTTTATACCTCAATCCTTATAAACCACCCTACCCACCCCCACCTTAAACCCCTCATCCCCCCAATACCTGCAATATATTGGTTCAATTTTTAATAATTTTAAAACCCACAATATGATCTAACGTGATAGGATATTGGTCAACAAGTGAAGCCCCTGTACAAAGAACAAAACAGGATTTTTAGTTGCATCATAGAAAAATCAAACAATGTAATCTTTTCTTCTTATAATTGGCATTCTACTCAATTCCTAGTATATGGGAGAACACCCCTTCATGATTTGGCTCTTTTTAAAGTTTAAACAAAGCTTCCCATCACATAGATTTATGAGATGATTCCCCTACTTCTATGACACAATTGAAAAGAAGCCAACACCTTTGCCATCCATTATCCTGATATTACAGAAAGAGGACATATAAGTGGACCTAAAGGCTAATGTCTTAGATCAAGATGCAACAAAACATAAAAGTATTGGGCATTGTCAATTTTTTGAGAGATTTCTTCTTAAAATTAGGCTGAGGATGTGTATACCCACTTATTTGTAACGCTACCATGAAACATCAAAGCTAGATAAAAATGCCTAAATATTAACAGACGAGGCACTCTTGATTGTATAACCAATTCCAAGCTGAACATCCTGACTGTAATATGCATCTTTGAATGCTTAACAATGCCAATCCTGAAACCCTCAAGAAGAATGTAGACCTCACACTCGACTACATTCCTCACATAAAATGCAGCAGATTTCTTTGCAAAGTTTTCAACTGTTTGATATCCAATTCATCTCAACAAAGATGGCAAGTATAACACATTAAAACAAAATACACATAAGTCTACTATTAATAAACTTATGTAAGAATAGGAAGAAAATGGAGGTGTTCTTACAAAGGATAGAATTTTCTGAAGTTAGGATTTGATAACACTATAGGTTCTAAAAGACAAACATGACCAACTATCATGACAACACGTTAATTTGCTCAAAGAATAATTTTCTCCATAACAGAATAATTGTGTGAATCGACACTGATGCTTTATGTTTATTTTAAGCCATCTTTATTTTGAAACCTTGGAAGTGCTCTTTGTACCCATATACTGACTGACCAGGTCAAGCTTGATAATGCATTGGTAAGATATTAGCGAAATATAACAATGAATTAGCGAGATACTTCTAGAATGGTTCTCGTAATATAGTTGAGGGTCTACACACAAGATGGATCATATAAGTCAATCCCTTGACTCAAATTAAGAAACAAGTTGTTTAGACAAATGGCACAAATACAAACATGTCAACTATACTATAGCAAAAACACGTGGGCAATACCATAAATTCTTGCAGAATCCTGAAGGTTGAGAACCATCAAGAGTAGTTGTGTTGGTTCTAAAGCAAAGTCCAGTTGATCACACATCAGCACATAAGGTTAATATTAATAACAAAAGTAGCATTTCCATTGATATTTGTAGGTAGGGATTCATTTCAAGTTCAACAATTAATCAACGGAATGACATCCCACTGTTGAAATAACAAAAGTAGCATTTCCATTGATAATTGTAGGTAGGGAATCATTTCAAGTTCAACAATTAATCAACAGAATGACATCCCATTGTTGGCAAGATAATACAAATCTAAGACACAAAAAAGTTGCTCCAACTTATAAATCAGCTCCAATAACTGGTGTTTGGATGTGATGATAAATGTATGGATCAATTTCTTGGATCTCTTGAACTTGCCAACATGAGATTTAATTGAGCCTGAAGAACCACTAATAACCAATACAAAGGTATACAGACTTTATATGACTTCCTTAAAGTAAAGACACCTAAAAGATTGGATGGTATGAAATTTAATACAATAACAATGCTGAATTCTATTGGCAATGGAAAAATGAATCCCTCTGCTGAGAGAGATGATAGAGGAAGTTCAAAACACTGGGAAAGTGCATCTAGCCATTAACACTACCTTTGTAATCTTAGTTCCACTGATATTGAACATGCACAATATCTAACTGGAGACCCATATGTCTTCCTAAGGTTAGCTATAAGACCATTAAGAGTTTTGTTGAATAGTAGCAAATTTTGAATAAAAATATAACCCATATCTCTTTGTAATGTATGCAATAAGATCATGACAAAAGTCTTGGATATTAGACTATCGAAATTTGTGGATACAATGATCACAAAGAATCAAACATCCATTGTACTAGGAAGGATTATTTTAGACAACACAACAGTGGTCATAGATGCTTTCCATTAAGTATGCCCAATTACATATGGAGAAAACATATGATTTCTTAGATGGGATTGGATTCTTTTAAGAATGCTCGTCATCAAAGGTATAAATATAATAATTTATCTGCTCCAAAGCCTTGTTAAGTACGCAAACATAACAATTTTGTCAATTGGACCACTGACAATTTCTGCTCCAAAGCCTTATTAAGTACTTATAAAAATACTAGTGAGAAAGTTGAAAACTGGAGACAAATTCACATGTATATCTCTTTATTGTTTGGTGATCTCGACAACATTTTCTTCATACATCCATCAACATTTTATTCATAGATCCATCAAGAAGATGGGATCATAGGGATGAAAGAAAAAAAAATGGCTCCAGAGGTTATTGCAAAGCTCGCTGTTCTAAATCTGATGGTTGTATCAAGCCCATTAGTGATTGTTTTATCAGCAGATTCATTTTCTGAAATGCTTCAAATGGTAAGGTAAATTACTAAATTTGGCTAAAAGTAAAAACTTAAGGTAACAAGAAATAATATAATTTTTCCACAGATAATCTTTGGCCTTCATCGAAACAACAATTTGTCCATCTAAGGAGAAAGGAAGGTCAGGAGTTAATGACCCAGGATAGACCAATTTGTAATAGGAACAAAAGACTGATATTTCATTAGCTAATTGGATCAGATATGGAAGTTTACTATCAAAAATCAAACTAGTTACAATATTCAAACAACCTAGAAGCCTTACCAAAATGCTCCAGGATCAACATGTTCTGCAATTCCTTTGGAACCCAGGATAGCGAGAAAGAGACACTGATTTCTGGACAACAAATGGTGTGGTCTTAACCTAGGAAGAATGGAGGAAAACCCAATATTGTAGAATTTAAAAATTATCCTCAAAGATTAATGGATTTTTGGAATTATTGGTGCTGCCATAAGCAACAGTGTTGGAAAATATAAGAGAGTATTTCTAGTCAGGCCTAGCCAAAAAATTCTTGTCTCCCACCTACAAGTGGCAGGTTTCCTTCGATTGGGAGATCTTTTCAAACTTATAAATAACAAATGGAAAGGTCTGTGTTACTATTAACCCCCGCACCCCACCCCACCCCTCAAAATAAACAAATAATTTTTTAAGGTAGGGAAACACTAAATTGGGGTTGGTGACATTCTGTGAAGGCCTCCAGATGAATACCATGACAATGATGAGAAGACAAGACACAACACCATTTATAGGAAGAGAGAAAAAACATCTGTCATAATAAGATGAGGCATATTTCCAATCAGACACCTCAGCTGGGCTGTGTTAGATTTGATGACATGCCAATAAAAAGGTGGAAAACCTTACATGAGTGTGCAATGATTTCTTAATAATTACTGCAATACATACAACAATTACTTGCCAACTCTTGCAAACCAAGGTCAGAGCACACTGCAATGAAATATGACAGCTAATTCAGTAAAAAAAGTAGCAGTGAGCTTGGATGGAAGAAAATGCAAAGAGCTAGTTAAAGAAAACATCAAAGAACTCAGATCAAGACCACTAATGGTAGAAGGGAGATCGTTGATCTCAAAATGGCTACAACTGCACAAGGAAGGCTTATTTATGAATTATTGGATTGCCAGGTTGCAAGGAGATGATACATTCAAGATTATACAAACAACAACATAAGTATGCGAGCAAAATGGTTGGTTTGAATAAACAACTGTCAACAATTAAATATGGAGCTCAACAAAGGGGTATTGGTTGTTGGATGACTAGACCCAAGAACAAGAAAATGAGTCATAGCACCAAAAAGATGGCCTGATAGCAGTACATACCTAGTGCATTTATTAATTGTGATCTTGGAAGAAATACTGGTTGAAAGAGAAAATTGCCAATAGTAAGAATCAAGCAATGTAAGCTAACCCCATGAGCAATGAAAGTATGATATAAAACATGTTGTGTGATGAGGTTATATATGGAATTCCTAATTCGCTATTTGACAATGGTTGCAAGCAGCCAACTAAGCATTATACCTAAGGAGGCTGTGTCTCGAGCATATGCAAATAAACCTTTAGGTTCCATACCACTCTCCCCAAAAGAGCTTATTATCATTTCAAAGAGGGATATTCCTAATCAACACAATGCTCCACTTCTCATAATGGTAATGGTAAGCCACAAAATGATGCTACAGTTTTTATTGTAATAACTTTGTTAAGCCAAAAACAAGAATAGCGATGTAATCCCTACACTGATTTGTGTTGCATTCTTATAAAGAGCAAAGTGCAAACCATTTAATATAGAAATTATATATATTACCAAATTCTTCAAACAAGGAGATCATTGATTCTATTTGAGTGGTTCCTTGCTAAAAGCATCTTAGGTTCTAAATGGAGATTACAACATGAGTGAGCCTTGAAAGGAACATGTTGACTTTCAATGAAACCTAAATTTACCAAACATACCTAAATTAGATAAAGGAAGTAACCATTCAGAATGATACAAAAAAATTTAAACCAGGGATGATTTTAAGGAACCATACTTATTTAAAAGTGTATAAATGTTGGCGAATATTACAAATTATTAAAACCCTAACTATAAAATGGTTGGCGATATTTTTCAAAAAATATTTTAATTTCTAAGGATTTTATATCATTTATATAATAATTTGGTGATTTTTAGGGTGAAAAAAATTTACCCCATCAAAATTGGGCGAAACAGGGCTTCAAAAAATGCAAAAATGGCGAATCTTTTTTGGGAGAAAAACATGGAAAAATAGCCCACTAGGCTAAAATTCGCCCCTAAAATTATCCCTGATTTAAACAGTATGTCCTCAAATAAGAAGAACTAGAAGTACTGCAACCTAAGCCAAATAAATTAGATAAGATACATAAACATGTGTTACAACTTTTCCTAGGCCCTATAATTGTAGAAAACTAAGACCTATTCTCTAACCACTTTGAGTTCTAGGCATAGTTGTAAAGATCTAGGAATAATGGCATTCAACAGAATGCAACCCTTTTTAAATTAATAAACAATTCAACATCACAAGGTTTCTCATACTCACTTTCAATGTTGGGCTAGAGGATGAAACAATAATAGTCGACCCTAATCACAAGACTAAACTTAGGCCTTATTATGTGTATTCCAATTTCCAAGCCTTATGATACAAGGGGGGTCCTTCTAGCTGTAAAAAAAAGAAATACATTTAAAGGAAGACAACTAGAATGTTTCCATGTATAAATCTAATAAATTTCCCACCCTCTTCCTCCAGTATAGACTTCAGAAATCTGGGAAGGAATGCCAATAAAACAGTTGACCAATTAGCTTATAAAGGGACCACCTTCAGTCAAACTATAGTAGAGTATTTTTTATGGATGAGGAAAAGCTTTGTTACTTAAGAATGTGAACAGAGGTAGTTATTCTGATTGAGTTAGACGCAGGGAATCCCCATAAACAAGTAAGTTGGCATCATTTTCAGTCTTAACATAAGAGGATTCAAATCTGATTAATATCTACTCAAATCATTCCTCCTTCTGACAGGTAAGTTGTAAATGTAAACTATCTCTACTCAAAACATGGACTAAAATGGACATTAAGCTTCGTTCAGAGACTGAGTAGGCCAACATTATCTATCATGGTGCTAAAGCAAAGGAAGAGGTTGGAGAAAACCTTGAATAAATAAGACATGGGAAAGAAAAAAAAGAGGCTAAAGCAACATAATGGTATTTTGTACTGGGAGTTCTCTACCTTCTCTAGCTTTCTTTTGTAATGAATCAGATAAAAAAATATATCAACAAACACGTACATAGGGATACAATTGTCTCTGTGGATTCTCAAATAATATAACCGCTTGATAAATAAAACTAGACAGAGGACCAAGACATAAACTTGGTCGGTGATTTAAGTTAAAAAAAACTCTTTTTCGAGCAATTTTATTTGTTTGTACTGTTGTTTTGCAGCTGCCAAAGAGTTTCGAGGGTTTGTATAGACAAATTTGCATATTTCGACCATTTGCAAGTGTTCAAAAAAGAGGAAAACAGGGGCTAGCCAGGAACTTGCATTCATGAGTAGGAAAACAATGGAAAGTTAAAGATATTTTTTTACATAAATAAGAGTAAAGGGATTTTTCATCGACAAGCATCGATAAATCAAAACACCGGCGCTAAGCACTCCAAAGGTTAGCTTCTTGCAGTCGACTGTGTTAATGAGATTCATATCAAAATTATAGAAGGATTTGTGAGTAACCCTACCAGAATGAGATAAAGTAAATCCCAAAAAAGGACTATATCCATCAATTACAGCTTCCTTGTAGGGATAGCTGTAGGGAATTTTAAAAACAAAACAATACTTACAAAACCAAGAGAGTGTGAGATAAAATCCGCTGCAAAAGCATATTTCTATTGTTAAAAGAAGAATAAGCCGAGGATTGAGAATTTACGTCCCCATCCTTGTCAAATAAACTGAAAGCCTCCTTGAATTCGGAGATCTGCTCTTCTGTGAGCTGTTCAATGATTCTGCTTGCTTCCATCATTGTGAAATTGTGAAATATTATTACCCAACAAATCGATCGGTACAATGATTGATTTGCCTCACTCTTCCCTGCTCTTCTCCAATCCCTCCTCGCAAAGCACTTGACGCTCGCTCCCTGTCTCTCTCCATCACAGAGTTTAAAGACTCTTCCCTTGGCAGTCGAAAACAATAGCATAACCATGAACTGGGCAGTGCACCGAGCAAGGGTTGCAAATGATCACTAGAGAGATAGATTTTTGATACCAAATTCAACGAAGTGAGTGCTTGCCAGTTGTGGCGCACTTCTGGATTTGTAATCCAATACAAAATAGTTAAATGTTCTCTCCTTATGCCAAAACCAATAGTCACATTTTGTATTTGTGGAATTACCCTTTCTTCACACCTTTGTTTCTGGCGAAGTGGATAACCATGGGGATGAAGCCTTAGAACTTTTGTTTTTTGAAGTGTTGTACCTGTGGTAGGGAAGAACTAAAGTGTTAGCGGTAACGCTAAGTAAGAAGGGAATATAACATAAGAGTCTTTCTCGGTCTTAGAGATTGAATGCTAGCAAAACTAAGTAACCAACTTAGATAAGTTGTGGCTTTACACTTTCAAACAAATTGATACCCTGGTAATGCCATTATGTATTCGTTTCAAAATAGGGACCAATAAATAATGAATAACATATTGGAAAGAGAGGAAGGCAAAGAACATTTGGAACCCCTTTGTAAATAACCAATACTTCAAGTTACCATACAACATGGAAACCCATGCTATATAAATGAGCTATGCGTGTGGTGTTGCTGTAGCAGAAAAGCACCTAGATCAACATCACATGTGAACATTGATGTAGAAGACTATCCAATGTACACTCTTTAACACACAAAAACATAAAATTTTGGTGCTTCATGTAATATCAAAGGAATAAATCAGGCCTTCAACTTTATTTATTTTTAAAACAAACTAAATGTGTAAATGAGATGTGATAGGTCAAAAAATTAATCTTTATATGCCCCCAAGATGTTGTATAATTAATTAATGTTAAAAAACAACCTTACACAGTTCGTTTGAGGCCTTCAATGGTATTTTTGGGTCAAAAATCTGAGCATAGGTCTCATATCTCAACACTATTCTATTGACTATATGTGATCTACTAACTATATTTTTGTATCTTTAGGGCATCTTGAGGTCACATTGAGTAAATTATATGTTTTTAATACGCAAGAAGGATGCTACAACTCAACATGGAGACTAAAAAGAGGTTAAGCATCTCAAATTACAAATTTGATAGGTGCAAAATTCATAATAATGATATCATCCAATGTGGTAGTTAATAATCATAGGGTATTAGGGTGTTAGGGTGTTGAATTAATAGTCTATATTCTTATAGCTACAATAATGGATTTTCCTAAAGAATCAATATTTGCCATCATTACCTCACATTGGATTTATGAACTAGTATTTGAGATGTAGACCTTTCACACTAATCATCATAATCATCACCACCGCCACCACCACCATCATCATCATCCTCATCCTCGTCATCATCAACATCATCATCCTCGTCATCATCCTCATCACCAACATCATATTCATCATCTTCATAATCATCAACATCTTCATCATGATCCTCATCATCAGTGTCGTCACCCTCTTCCTCATCAACATCATCATCATCTTCTTCTTCATCTTCATATTCACCATCTTCATCATCATCCTCATCGTCATCGTCGTCATCGTCATCTTCATCATCTTCATAATCATCAACATCTTCGTCATGATCCTCATCATGAACGTCATCACCCTCTTCCTCATCAACATCACCATCTTCATCACCATACTCATACTCCTCATCACCATATTCATCCTCATCCTCATCCTCATCCTCATCCTCATCCTCATCCTCATCATCCTCCTCATCATCCTCATCGTCATCTTCATCCTCATCCTCATCGTCATCATCATCATCATCATCGTCGTCGTCGTCATCACCATCTTCGTCATCATCACCATCTTCATCCTCATCCTCATCCTCATCGTCGTCGTCATCATCATCATCATCCTCGTCATCAATGTCAATGTCATTTTCACCATCATCAACATCGTTTCCCACCTATCCCTTGAAATATGTCGTAATAACACAATATGACTAGCTAAATGCAAAGAGATAAAAGGAGATAGTATCGATAGCTTTAGAGTGCTTGGAGCTGAACTTTATGTGTTTAAATTTATCGATAGCATAATGAAAAATGAAAATTGATAGGGCATTTAAATACATATAAATGTCTTTCATCACCATTGAGGCTTAGTCATTATATTAACCTCGCACAAGGATTTATACCCCTCCTTTGAAATACATATACTCTAATAATGATTTTGGATCATATCAATTTATTAAACTTTATTGAATCCTATATATTGTAGTGTTCTTTATATTCATTGTAATTTATTACAAATATAATAAGTTAGAACATTCATACACTTGAATAGAACATTCATACACTTGAAATTAATATGGCCTTCGTCTTTATTCGTCATAGCTCCTAGAACTCACCTCGAAGATGCAGTGAATGGTAGACATGCCCGCATTGGAGTTGAGATGGATCCACATGTAAATTTAGCTCTCAAATGTCAAAACCATCATCATCGTTGCCAGGAAGAGGTTGTGATGCAGCAACTGCAAGAATCCCATGACTTCATTTAATGTAACAAATGAGACCGTGTTCTCATCATTGTACAGAACCACAAGTATTTAACCTTATGGATAAAATTACCTCCGGGATTGGACCACATTTTCTGCCATTTCTAAAAGAAGTTCATCCATAATGAAAAGACTGATTTGCTAAACCAGTTTGCGTTGCTTCCATCTCCGAGACAGGGGATCTTATTTCAGTAGCAAGGTATGGTACAAGAGGTTGTAAGTGAGAAACTTCCAATTATTGTTGAAGATAGTATGAATATTAAACCTTGTAGACAAGCTTTGGTGAACGATCAAAACTAAGTGCTTCCGAGGAATCAACTCACAACCAGAGGTTCTACTTACAATTTGTCTTGACAATTATCTATGTGGTAGTCATCTTTATGGCTATGAAGGGATTTCAAATTTTATATGGAATGCATCCTAGGAGTTTGGGAAAATTAGGAATGAGAAGTGATAATGGAGAGGATTTCCTACAACAGTACATGAGTTACATGAACAAGTACACGAAAAATTACAAGGAAGCAACAATAGATATAAATAGAGGATAGATTTGGTGAAAAGAGAAGTACATTTTAATACGACATACATATATATTTACAAGGAAAATGTAACAAAAAATATGACAATTACTCCTGAAATAATGGATGGTTAGACATAGCATTGCCAAGAGCAGTTATATAAAGCTAAACTTATGCAGATAGAAGCATTCTTAGACAAGAAGACTAATAAAAGGACCATGAACAATGAGCATTATGAATATCTAGTGAAATGGAAAGGTCTTCCAATCAAAGAATTCACTTGCATAATGGCAATAGAGTTTAATACCTCATGGATAGGAGTTCACGAACAAATTATTCCTTGGGATTTTGATGCAGGAGCATCGCTCAAAGCTAACTTTTGACCTACAGAAGGTCTTTCAAATTTACTAAAGGGAGTGGGTTCCCTTAATTTCAATTGATGTTAATTTGAATTTGTTAGAATTTTGAAAGGTGAGGTTTAAGTTAGTTAAAAAATAAGGGATATTTTCTCCCAAATTGATTTGAAGTGCTATTTCTATTTTGAATAAGTAAATA